>RJWM01025250.1:0-29613 GCA_004363535.1 Dasyprocta punctata | reverse complement strand
TTTTTTTTTTTTTTTTTTTTTTTTTTTTTTTTTTTTTGGGTACCAGGGATCAAACTCACAACCTCATGCCTGCCAGGCAGGCACTTAGGCCACTGAGCTAAATCCCCAGCCCTGTTTTTTTTGAGACAGGGTCTCACTATGCAGTTCAAGCTGGCCTTGAACTCACTTTGTAGCCCAGACTAGTCTCTAACTCACAACTGTCTTCCTGTCTCAGCCTCCTGAGTGCTGGGCATTTACTTATTTTTTAGTTTGTAAGATGAAGATAATAGCAGTAAGCCAAAACAAACATTTTGCAAACTGTATCTCTTACTGCTGTGTCTAGTGTTCTTAAACCAGATATCATTCATAATTGAAGTTAATAGTTTTATGTATTAGCTGTCACAAAGAAATGACACACTCAGGTTCAGTACTCTTGTTTTGTGTAATCTTAATGCCAGTCAGAATCAGAACTTGTCTATCTAACATTGATAGCTGATACTTAACTTCTTTGGGTAATACTATTAGCACATGACTATCTGGTACCCATTTTAATTTTTTTATTTTAAAGAGAATAAAACCAAACAAAATGAAACAATAAAACCAATCAAAACACAGCAATGAAAGTAGTTCAGGACTTCAAAGCAAGATAATAGGAAATCAACAATGGCTACCATAATATATCTTGTTATCTTTAAAATAACTGCCCATACCATCACATATAATAAAATCAAGCAAAATAAAACAGAATAAGACCAAACAAAACAAAACAATGCAATATAGGATTTTAAATTGCCATAATAGGAAATTAACAATGGCTACCATAATGCCTCTTGTTATCTTCAAAATAGCTATCCATACCTGGTACCTGTTCTTAAACATCTCTGATATTCAATATTTAACACAGTACCATCTATACGGATGATATAGATCGATGTACGCTTTTTACAAAATTTACGAATTGCCTGTAAGCAAGACTTGTCAAAGTTGAGAGAGTAGGAAATTTGAGTTAGTGGGTTTAATGAAGAAGAGGCTGCTAGGTACAGTAAAATTAAAAAAAAACAAGTTTTAAATAAAAAGTAATTTAAAAATTCACTATGTTTAATGATAGCAAATTTTAGGCAAAACAGGTTTTAATTTCTTCATATGCATATGTAGATTATCCTTGAGAAATTGGATGGTATACAGTAGAAACTGTTATTAAATCTGTAGATTTTTATGGCATTATGTTATATAGCTTAATAAAAATTATAATTGGACATGCTTGTTAAATACTCATGGCTAGCCAGGTGTGGTGGCACACACCTTTAATCCCAGCACTTGGGAGGCTGAGGTAGGAGGAGTGTTGTGAGTTCGAGGCTGGCTTGGGCTACAATGTGAGCGCAAGGCCGGCCTGAGCTACATAGTTCGACCCTGCCTCAAAAAACTAGTTCAGTCCCCAGTGCCACAAAAAAAAAAAAAAAAAAAAAACCAACTCATGACTTGTGTACATATTGAACACATTTTAACTTTAGGATATAGTAGGACATAAGAAAAAAAATATGCTGTGAGATGTCTGCTAATATTAAACTATTTACTTGTGTTCCCTTTTTTGTTTTCCTTTAGGTTGGGTGGAGTACTGCTCGTGATTATTATACCTTTTTATGGTCCCCTATGCCTGAAAATTATGTAGAAGGTTCAACAGTCAATTGTGTATTAGCATTTCAAGGTAAGGACTGTAAATTGCAGAACCTCACAATACTAGATATCTTATCGATGTTAATATGTGTACCCCATTGTAATTTCCCATCGAAGCATATCCAAAGTTAAATTAACTAGTGTCTTTGTTGAGCAAAAATCATAAGAATCTAAATATCAAGTATAGACCACATGATATTTTAATGAAACTTAATTAACTTAGCAGTGTTTTGGCTTGTTTTCTTAACTTTTACTGAAGAGAGTAGGTTTCTTTCCAGATCTTTATTTTCAGTGATTTTTGTTTTCCAATGAGGAAACAGTACTATTGCTAAGACCAAGGAGGCATGGGAAAAAGTTAAGGTTTTTTTTTTCCCCCCCAGCACTGGGGATCAAACTCAGCCTGCCAGACAAGCACTTATGCCACTGAGCCAAACTGCCAGCCATAGGTTTTCGAGGCAGGGTCGCACTATGTAGCTCAGGCCAGCCTTGCACTCGCATTGTAGCCCAAGTGGGCCTCGAACTCACAATGCTCCTCCTACCTCAGCCTCCCAAGTGCTGGGATTAAAGGCATGCGCCACCATGCCCAGCTAAAAGTTAAGGTTTATCAGTGGTTACTAAGTTGTAATTAAATATGACAGCCAGGTTACTGTTACCTTTTGTGTTTACATGTCCCCCCAAAGCTTAATGTAGTCATAAGTGGAACTTTTTCAAAGGTGGCTGAATCTAGAGTGTTTTGGTTTTTTTTTTTTTTTTTTTGGTACTGAAGATTAAACTCACAACCTTGCTCTGAGCTAAATCCCTGGCCCTATTTTTTGAGACAGCGTCTCACTATGCAGTTCACTGTGCCTTGAACTCACTTTGTAGCCCAGGCTGGTCTCGAACTCACAACAATCCTCCTGCCTCAGCCTACAGTGTGTGATTGATTCATGGTGCAATGCTAGGGTTAAGAGTGCTAGGATTTAGGGTGGGTGATTACTAAATCAGTCCACTGATTGGTTTGTTACTGTGCTAATCCCAGTAGCCTGGATACAATAAAAGGGACAGAAGAGGTTTGTCTTTTCCCTTGTTTGCTTTGCTACCTTCTGCCATAACTGTTTCTCCACTGAAATGCCTATCTACCATGCCATTCTGCCTTGGAGCCAGCCATTTGTGGACTGAAATCTCTACAAACTATGTGCTAAATAAACCTTTCATCTTTAACTTGGGGTGTCAGGTATTTTGTCTCAGCAAGGTGAGAGAAGTAACTAAGACAGTAACTATAGATAATGACTATACTGTTATTACGGCTTGTGTCTAGATTTCCTCCCCAAGTCTCACGCTGTCCTAACTGCGACTTTTTCAAAGGTGGCTGAATCTAGAGTATGTGATGCTGGGATTAAAACTGTGTGATTGCTAAATTACTTCACTGATTGGTTTGTTGTCATTCTGGATAGGAGTAAAGGTGTGAGTGTTACCTGCCCTAAGGTTGGGTAACCTGGATAGAATATAAGGGACAGAAAGAGGGTGCTTGGATGTGGCTTGTTGCTTATTGCTGCTACTGCTTGTCTTCTGTGATGCCCCTCTGCCATGCCACCCCACTTTGGAACCAGCCAATTATGGATTGAAAGCTGCAGACTATGAGACAAAAATAAAGCTTTCCTCCTTTTAACTTTGTGTGTTGGGTTTTTTGTCTCAGCAGTGAAAAAGACTAAGACAACTATATCCCAAATGCTAGAGAAAATGATTTTAAATGTTTTCTCCTTAAAGAAGTGATAAATATTCAAGGAGATATGTTTAAAATGATTATACAATGTATTCATGTTTGTAATAATCACATAATAACTATTTAATTTGAACAGTGTAGTAAATTAGAGGTGAGGGAAAAAATTCAGATGAAAATCACAAAGTTGATTAGCAGCATTTAAAGAGTAGTTATTTTGTCATGGGAAGATTCATATAAAATGGGTATAAATGATTAATTCAAAATTCATTCTTAGCTTGGCATTACATACAGATTTTAAAAAATACTTAGATAATTTTGTCATTCCCACAACATGGATGAATCTTGAGGATAGTATATTAAGTCAAATCAGACAATTGCAAAACAACAAATACTGTCTGATTTCACTTCTCTGAAGTACTTAGAGCAGACCAGCTCATAGAGATAGAAAGTAGAGTGGCAGTTGCCAAGTCCTAGAGGAGGAGAGGAATACAGAATTATTATTTAGTGGATACTGCATTTCAGTTTTGCAAGATGTAAAGAATTCTGGAGCTAGATAGTGGCAGTGGTTATACATCATGAATGTGTATTTTAAAAATGATTTAATAGCATATTTTATGTTATGTGTCCTTTACCAGAATTTTTTAAAAATGAAAAAAATATTTAGAAATCTATCACAAAGCATTTGCATTTTTAAAAGTTAATTTAAAATTTTTTGTCTTTTTGAGACAGGGTTTCATTATGCAGTTCAGGCTGGCCTTGAGCTCACTTTGTAGCCCAGGCTGGTCTCAAACTCAAAATGATTCTCCTGCCTCAGCCTCCTGAGTGCTGGGATTATAGGTGTGCGCCACCATGCCTGGCTAGAGTATTTTCATTGAAAGCAAATTCTTACTTTGTATATGCCATGAATTCTTTTTGTTCTAGAGAAGTTTATGGACGATTACAGGTGTGCGCCACCATGCCTGGCTAGAGTATTTTCATTGAAACCAAATTCTTACTTTGTATATGCCATGAATTCTTTTTGTCCTAGAGAAGTTTATGGACGATATATTATATTGATGTACATGAAGTAAAATGTATAGAATTGCCAAAACCTGACTGTATTTCAGTAGTTATTAAAATATTTATGGGGACACTTGCATTATATTGATAAGTACTTTGAAAAAGATATGTTTTTTTTTGTTTGTTTTTTTGGTACTGGGGATCCAACTCAGGACCTCATGCTTACCAGGCAAGAATTTGAACCATTGAGCTAAATTCCCAGCCCGAAAAATCTATGTTTTAACAAGATACTGTGGCAGATTTAATAACTGCCATAATTTCAAAGTAAGAACACTGAGATAACTGTAATAACTGTCTTATGGTATTATCATTGTTTATATTTTAAAATCACATGTAATGAAAATATTCCTATTACTGACAGAAGTCACAGATAGTGACAATACTGTGTGACTTGTTGCCTATATTAATACTCGAAGGCTGAGTGTGGTGCAACATACCTATAGTGTTAGCACTTGGAAGGCTGAGGCACAAGGATTGCTGCGAGTTTGATGTCAGCCTGGACTACCTAGGAAGTTCAGGGCCAGCCCAAACTACATAGTGAGACTGTGTCTCACTTAACAAACAAAAACAACAACAACAAAATACTCAAAAGACATACGAACAGATCAGTAATATTAAAGATGTGATGTTCTGTTACAGTTGTTAAAACAGAGAATATCTTGTTCAAGTGCAATATAACTTGGAGCATATGAATATAGCTGTACTACAGTGATTTCCAAGAGTAACTGTATTTTGGAATTGCTTAGGAGTTTAAGACATACAGATACATATATTCTCTGATGTAAATTTTAGAAAACCTGGATGATGTGACTGTGCTTTGTAGAACCACTGGGAATTGCTGGTACAGTAGACGAATTTTCAGCAAGTACTGTTAACATTATCTAATTGATGTGGTCTTATGTAAATTAAAATGTACTGTTTTATATCAGGCAATATCTTTTGTGGTGATATGTAAGTAATCAGGCTCACATTAATCAGCTTTAGATTTCTTTTTTAATGTAAGATTACTTTCTTGGAGAAGTTTAGGTTTACAGAAAAAAAATTGAACAAAATATGCAGAGTTCCTTTACAACCCTTTACCCTACCCTTGTCTGGTTTTTCTCAATTTTAGCACTTTGAATTTACTTTAGTTTTGTGTGTTTGGTGTAGACACTAATTGTCAGTGTGCGAATAGAGTGTGTGTATATGTTTCCTTATATTCTATTCCAAAGAAAGAAATATTCAGAAGATAAAATTTGTAGTGTAATATATACAGATTTAGGCTGTTATGTTAAGTATTGGTGATAATAGTTCAGCATGTATCGCGGACGCGGCCCAGATCCCCAATCTTCCAAACGAGTGTATGGCAAAGGTTTAAGTAAAACAAGTGGTATGATTTTAGGGCTCCAGTAGGGTTAAAGCCCCTACAGAGTTCTTGACTCTGAGGCTATCATGAGGGCTAAGATAAAGAGCTTCACTGGACCACCTGTATATATTTTCAAATAGACAAAGAGAGGGGATACTGAGGAAGGTGCTGAGGGAGGTGCCAGATCTGAGCAGGACTTGGGAGTCACTTCAAGGACATCTTCAAGTAGGAAAGAATGCCAGAAAAGGAGAACTATTTTATCTCCAAGGTGGCCTTTGTGGTGGGACTGTGATGCCTGTAGATGCCTGCAGGGCAGTCTATTAACATAATTGATTATGGAGCCAAGATGGCCTCAGCTGCAACCTTCTTTACCTTGCCCTTTGAGGTATCTCTGACCTCATCGGCCACTACAGGCCTCAGTCAGGACCAGTGATTCATAGAGGTTCATTTACTATGAATC
The DNA here is from genome assembly GCA_004363535.1 of Dasyprocta punctata. Taxonomy (NCBI): domain Eukaryota; kingdom Metazoa; phylum Chordata; class Mammalia; order Rodentia; family Dasyproctidae; genus Dasyprocta; species Dasyprocta punctata. Next base: position 23,394 of record RJWM01025250.1, on the reverse strand, counting down.
AGCTCCCATTGCCAGGAAAGGGGCCTAGGCCTAGAACAGGCTTACAGATAAATAAAATGCCAATTAGTAAATTTTAAATCCTTCTCAGAGCTGCTATGAAGTGGTCTCCAACAAGCATGTGCTTTTTTTTTTTTTTTTTTTTTTTTAGACAGGGTCTTGCTATGCAGTTCAAGTTGACCTTAAGTACACTTTGTAGCTCAGGATGGTCTCGAACTCGCAACAATCCTCCTGCCTCAGCCTTCTGAGTGCTGGGATTACAGTTAGTGCTGGGATTACAGGCATATGCCACCATGCCCAGCAGCATGTGCTCATTATGAGTAAGGCCTTGTGTTCAATTCCCAGCACCCCCAATAAACTACTGTCTTATATGTAGTTTGTTGTTAAATACATGGTCTTTTAAAAGATAATCAGTATAAGCTGGGCATGGTGGTACATGCCTTTAATCCCAGCACTCAGAAGGCTGAGGCAGGAGGATTGTTGTGAGTTCAAGACCAACCTGGGCTACATAGTAAGTTTAAGGCCAGCCTGAACTGCATAGTGAACTCCTGTCTCAAAAAATAGGGTCAGGGATTTATCTCAGTGGTGTAAGCACCTGCCTGGTAGGTATGAGGTTGTGAGTTTGCTCCCCAGTACCCAAAAAAAAAAAAAAAAAAAAAAAAAGGAAGATAATATAAATGTGTGCTTTAAAACTGATTTTATTATGTTGAAAGTTTTTTTTTTTAAAGTTATGGATTTATCCATAATCTTTTTTGTTGTGGTTGATTTTTCCTTTAAAAATAAGGTTACTGAATTTGTTCTAGTGACTTAGTGAATAGTCTAAAAGTGTAAGAAAAAAGAAAGGAGAAAGAGAAGGGTTCAATCTTGTTTCTGTTTATACCTTAAAAAATGTATTTATGAGCTGGGGGTGGTGGTACATTCCTTATAATTGCAGCACTCTGTCTGGAAAGCTGAGATAGGAGGATCGGAGTTCCAGTCCAGCCTGGGCAGTTTAGGGACTTAGTGGGACTCTGCCTCAAAATAAAAAATAAAAAAGGGCTGAAGATATAGCTCTGTGGGAAGTTCCTGGACTCAATCCCTTGTCAGTAACAGTAACAGTAACAGTGAAGAAGACAGCTAAGTGTAAATGCAGTAAGTTTTATATTTTGGAAGTTTCAGTGATAGTTGATTTTTATTTTAAATTTTAAAATACAGAAATGAAAGCTTCTGCCTGTTTAGAACTTTTTTGTTACTTGCTTGTTACATAGAGAGGTCAGGATAGACTTTTGGAGAAACTGTCATATAAAATGTTAGAGCTAGAAGGACTTTTGAAAGCACAGCCCAAATCACTTTTCTGATTTTGTGGGTGAGACTCACCTAAAATGCAAAACTCCAAATAACTAACAAAAATGTTGACATGTGATTTTTGTTTTTCTAAATGGATCCTTGTTTGTTTATTAAAATATTAGCAACGCTAGTAAGGTTATAAAATTTGACTCAGTATTTAGTTTGTATGTTTTCCTGTTTTATTTTCAGTGCTACTTATCTGACAACAGATTTTCCAGACAAGTAGATTTAAATTATGGTTCTGAATAATTACCCTCCCCCACTGTTTTTGAGGGTATTAGGGATTGAATGTAGAACTTCCTTATGCCTCTTGCCCCTTTATTTTATTTTGAGACACTGTCTCACTAAATTGCCTAGTCTGGCCTTGAGCTTGAGATCCTCTTACCTCAGTCCCTGAAGTAGCTGTGATTACAGGCATGAACCACCTGGTACATGGATATCAAATGGTATGGTACCATAACTTCTTAGCAAGCTTATTTTAATGAGTTTTTTTAACCCTCTGTTACTGGGGATTGAACCTAGGGACTTCCCACTGAGCTACATCCCAGCCCTTTTTTATTTTGAGACAGGGTCTGCCTAAATTGCTGAATTGCCCAGGATAGGCTGAACTATGTAAAATTTTCCTGCCTCAGCCTCTCAGATGCTGAAATTACAGGTATGCACCACCAGGCTTGGCTGAGATTTTTGTTTTTTTAAAGTCTTAGACCTTTGAATATTTATTTGTAGAATTTCTAAATTCGTGCTATCAGAGCTAATTAATCAGACTGTCTGTTATTTAGGCTTTTAAAATAAGTAGTTATTTGGAAATCTAGTTTGCTATGAATTAATAGATTTGGCAGTAGGTATTAGGAGAGGGTAAATTTTTAAGACATTTTGCTAGCTGGATATGATGGTACATGCCTGTAATCTAGCACTCCGAGAGACTGAGATGTGAATATCATCAGTTCCAGCTCAGTTTGAGCAACTGGGTGATTTAGCTGGACCCTGCTTCAAAATAAGAAATAAAAAGGACTGGTTACATAGCTCATTATGTAGGCCCTGAGTTTAATCTTCATTTCTATAGTCCAAACAAAGCAAAATGAAACGAAACTCACAATGCTAGATACTTTATATTCAAAACTATTTTGTGTGTGTGTGTGTGTGTGTGTATATATATATATATATAGTTAAGGCTGGCCTTGAACTCACTTTGTATCCCAGGCTGTTCCTGAACTCTCAGTGATCCTCCTGGCTCAGCATCTGGTGTGCTGGGATTATAGGCGCGCAGCACCATGCCTGACTGGGTATAATTTTACATGCAAAAACTTTTGAAAAAATAATGAAAAGAATTTTTTTCTCTACCCTTGGTCAGCTTCTCCTAGTATTAACATCTGGTGTGACCATAGTATATCTTTTTTTTTTTTTTTGGTGCTAAGGATTGAACTCATGACCTCGCGCTTGCCATGCAGGCGTTTATTTATGCTGCTGAGCCAAACTCCCGGCAGTACATTTATTTTAAAAGACTAGTAGTTTAATAGTGGCACAATAGTGTTGGCTAAATTATAAACCGTATTTGAATAGTTCATCAGTGTTTCCACTAATACTCTTTTTCTGTTCTTGAGTCTAAACCCTGATCCTGTGTTGCATGTAGTAGTTCTATCTCTTCCTTTGGGTTTGTTTGCTTTTTTTTATTTTTGAGACAGGGTTTTACTTTGTAGTTCAGGCTGGCCTTGAGCTCACAGCAATCCTGCTGCCTCAGCTTGCCAGCTTGTTTGTTATTTTATGATTAGATTATGGTTACGTACTCTTTTGGGAAGAGTGCCAAAGAAGAAACAGACCTTTCTTAGTATTGAGGAGTACTTGATGTTTACATACATTATCTTGATAATTGGTTAAGTTGGTGTCATGTGAGTTTCTCAATCTTAATACTGTCCTTTTTTGTAATTAATAAACATTATGGATGGGCTACCATGAGACTATGAAGATATCTTACATGTTCTCAAATTTTTAACCACTAGTTTTATTATCCCTCAGTGCATCTGGCCTACAACAGTTAATGCTGTGGTGCAGCAATGTTCATTACCTCTATATTTATTAGCTGGTATCCTTATGTTAGGAAGTATTGTCACTTTCTCTGTGAATTCATTTACATAAAGCCTAACATAAGAAAAGGCTGCTATTTTCTAAAGAACAAAAGCAGATGAAGTAGGTATAATGAGGCTAAAAATTTTAAGACATGAAAGAATAGTAGGTATGATGATTAGATATATAAGTAGATAATAATTAGGTAAATATATTCATCTCTTGAGTATTCACATTTATCAAATGTTTCCTTTTTATAAGTCATTGTAGGTGATTCTAGAACTTATTCGTGTAATATATATACGTACATATATATATATACAGTTGCAAATAAATATGCATATGCTCTTAGATTGTGTGTGTATGCCTGTATTTGCCTTTAGTGTTTTTGAAATGTGATATATGCTGTAAAGCATGTACATAGTGAGTAGTAATGCTGATACTACTGATTTTTTTTAATATAAAAGAATATTGTGAAATTTGGAGAGATGGTAAAGGTTAATCCAGCAAAATTTAAAACGGAGCATAGCAGTTGAAGAAAGAAGGGAACAAATATTGAATTTTTTTTTTTTTGTCAGATAGTGGCTAAAGAGTATAAATACATTATCTGTAAATACTTGGGAACTCTGAGATAGGTGACTTCGTATCTTTTTTTCTTAAGACAAGTACCTGTGCTCAAAGAGTTTAAGTAAATAGTAGTAGAGCTGGAAATCTGAGTAGATCGATGTGGTTCCAAAGCTTATTTTTGTTGTAATATACCAGTGGATCACATCCTCTTCCTTATGTATAGCATAGTCCTTAGTTAATGTCTTCTTTTTACATGTGAATTAAATCAACGGGAAAGTTTCTTTAAATGGGCTGTTCGCATCCCTACTTCTTTCTTCCTTAGATTTTTATTCTGGGTCTTCCCTTGCTCCTTCTCCAACCCTTTCCCCTCATAAAGCACATACTTGCATCTCCCACATAAATTAGTTTTGCTTTAGTGAAGATACAGAGGGAAAGTGTATTCTATAAATTTAGACTGCAGAGATGAAAATTTTGAGTGTGTTTGCGGGGAAATGAAGAGACTAGTTTCCACAGATACAGTTGTAGATCATAGGAGGAAAAACGTATACAGATAAGTGCTGAGAATAAGAGATGACAAGTATTGTTAAATTTAAATAACATTAATTTTATAATAGAAAGTTTAATAATTTTTGTTTGTTAACTATCTCTTAAGGATATTACCTTCCAAATGATGATGGAGAATTTTATCAGTTCTGTTACGTTACCCATAAGGGTGAAATTCGTGGAGCAAGTACACCTTTCCAGTTTCGAGCTTCTTCTCCAGTTGAAGAATTGCTTACTATGGAAGATGAAGGAAATTCTGATATGTTGGTAGTGACCACAAAAGCTGGCCTTCTTGAGGTTGGTATCAGCAGTGACACAGAGGTCATGTTGCCTGACATTTTGAGAATTTTCAGGTTATACAAGAGTGTCTACAGAAATCAAAATCTTTGGCTAGGCAAGTGTCACATGTGTCTATGATCTCAGATATTTTGGAGGCCGAGAGGCAGGAGGACCACATGTTGAAGGCCTGCCTGAGCACCTTAGTGATACTGTGTCTCAAAAAAAAGATACAAAGGGCTGAGAATGTAGACTAGTAGAGTTCCCCTATGTTCAGTCCCTAGTATTGCAAACAAAAGATAACAAAACCCTCAAAAAGTTAAAAAAAATTTAATAAATTCACAGTGTATTTTTAAAAATGCTTTTAAATTCTTTGGTTACAATTCTTTTCGTTCATTTATTCATTTACTCATTATTTATATTTTGAGAGTCTCTCAATGTAGTCCAGGCTGGCCTTATACTCATTGTGTATCCCAGGCTTGTCTGGACTGTAGCAATCCTCCTACCTCAGCCTTCCAAGTGTTAGGATTACAAATGTATGTCACCATGCCTGGCCTCTGAAACTTTTTTCTTGGTTCCATGGTGGTGGGAACTGTTCCCAGGTCTCATAGTATTTGTGTGTAATAAGATACTGCAGTAAATCTTTATTGAGAGAATTTAGACCTAAAGTTTTCCTTATGTTCTGTTGCCCAAATTTTCTTTCATGGTGACCTAATCCATTGATCGTTGAATAGTAGTGATTTGAGAGATAAAGCTGATTGGAAGAGTGGCATAAAGCAGTAAATCTAACTGTAATGAATGTGAACTTTGTTTTTCTACACTGCTCATGCTTTTTCTCAAGGATAACAGTGAGTCAGGGAGGAAGGCATTCCAGTCTCTTCATTTAGGTTAATCATTTTTAGAGTGATTCTTTTCCTTGTTCATCTGATCAAATGAATAAGCATAGATTAACTGTAAATTAAAAGAAAAGGTGAAAAGCCTTTTACTCTTTTTTTTTTTTTTCTTTTTAGTCAAATATTCTAAAGTTATGGCATTGGCTGGTCTGGTTCTGCTGGATCCCCAAATTTTTAGTAGTTTTTGAAAGAGAAAATAGGATGACGTTCTTATTCTATGGTCATATTTTTCAGTATCTTTATCCTATGCCTTAAAAACAAGAGTGCTACATTTGAGTTATTGTGATTAATTGTATTTAGTGCCTGTTATTGTAATCATAAGGAAAATCACTTTTTAGATTGGTCACTATATATTTTTTAAATATACATTTGAATTTCATCTATTGCAGGCCATTATGTTTTCTTTATAATCAGATGGATCCTATTAAACATGTAAATATTTGATGCCTTTGATTTTACTTTATTTACCTCAAAGAACTGAAACTAGAAGAAAAACCAAAGAGGTTATAATACTTTTAGTAACAGTCAAACTAGAAGGTTAGAAACGAATGAATCATTTTTTATTGTGAATTCTCCCATATCTTTCTTCCCCTTCTCCAGAAATTCCTCTCTTATCTTAAATAAAGAAGTGTAACTTTTATAGGGTGACTAAAACATTTTGTGGTGACAACTGCCTGATGATCAAAGTTTTTAGCCTGGTGTTTGAATGCTAGTCAAAGATGCTGAAACAAGCCTAGATCCTAAGAAGAATGCAGTTAGCATTTATATTGCAATTTTTTGAATACTTGTTAGACCACCCTGATTTAAAGGTGCTATAACAGAAAATGGTAAGCATCTTGGTGTCCACATCTTTCTTGTGCTTTATCTCCAAGTAAATTGGGATATAGTATAAATCTATTTCTCCTTTTCCTTCTCCACAAAAGGTGTTACAAAGAATTTAGGTTGCTGTCTTTTACGTAAATATATCTGAGATAAAATGTTTTTATCATCTGACTCTTCTTTTGACAAATCTTAAATTTCCACATTCATTAAAGTCTTTAATGATTTTATTTACTACTGTACAAAACTAATACAACTCCTGAAGCATTATCTGGGGTACCCTTGATGTTAAAAATGATTAATGAGACAATTCTAAAATGTGAAAGATTAGATAATGAACTGAAAAAGACATTTTGGGGATAGTAAGGATGTTAGACTACAGCTTACTTACTGGATGATAAAAAATTGTTTTTATTTATTTGCTCTTTTGTGATACTGGGGATTGAACCAAAGGAGCTCTGAGCTGCATGCTCAGCCCTTTTTTTCTTATTACTTTGAGATAAGATTCTCACCAAATTTCCCAGGCTGGCCTAAAACTTTTTATCCTTTTGCCTTAGCCTCCTTAGTATCTAGGATTACAGGCATGCATCCCCACACCCCGCTATACAAAATAATTTTTAATTTTCTTGCTATGATAATAACAGTGATTGAAAGACTATCCTTACTAGGAGATGCTTACAGTGGAGTATTTGTGTGTGGAGCATTTTCAATTTTGTTTCACATGATTTAGCAAAAGAAAGAAAAGGGAAAAAATTGTATAAGTAACCTTAAGTGATGTGTATATAAAGGGAGCGAAAAGAAATATGGCAAAATATCAATAGTGAAAAGAGAATTGAGGTATATAGGTGTTCTTTTTGTAAAATCTTTACTATTTTGTATTCTTGAAATACTTATTTATTTATTTTGTTTTGTTTTGTTTGTTTATGTTTGCGGCTCCAGGGATCAAACTCACAACGTCGTGCCTGCCAGACAGGTGCTTAAGCCACTGAGCCAAACTCCTGGCCCTAGTTTTTTGAGGCAGGATCGCACTATGTAGCTCAGGCCGGCGTTGCACTCGAGCTGTAGCCCAAGCGGACCTCGAACTCACAATGCTCCTCCTACCTCAGCCTCCGGAGTGCTGGGATTAAAGGCGTGCGCCACCATGCCTGGCTTCTTGAAATATTTAAAAATACAAATTTTGGGCAGAAATTAGATTTATATACATTTTTATCTGAATTTAAAAATATTTGTATTTGAACTTCAGTAAACTCTTCATAAAGTATAATTAAATCACTGGGAAGAAGTGGTTTTCTGGTAATGTTTCTATTGTGGCATGTCAGGACATATTTTCATTTTTTAATCTGCCAACACATTTCGAACCAAGTTTAAAAGCACTAAATTAATAATACTATTGATCTTTATGTTTACCATACTTGGCCCTAATTTTCTGTTGATTTTATTGCATATTATTTGTTGTAATCTACTGCAAATCATTTTTTAAAATAGATAAAGTATAAAAGAAGTTTAATGATTAGATATACTTTTCCCTATTATTTCTCCTGGCATTTTGATTTAGTCAGTTGGTAAAGGTAAAAGGGTCCTTCTAAAGTTTTCAGCTATCCAAGCCATTTTAGAGTTTAAAGACTTTGACTCTATGATCCTATGACCTTAAAAACTTAATTTGGAGTATATTGGAGTGAAGTACTTTATTTTACCCATGATGTCTCCTTCAAAAAGTCTTCCCTCTGAGACTGCATTATTCCTTGGTTGGAAGCAAAGACTTCTTGTGATAAGAGGAGTATTAACCATTTTATTTACTACTATTTTAATAGTAAAAATTTTTTACAGTTTTGGAGTTCAGATTTTTCAGAACTGAGAAACTTAGTATTTCCATTAAGAGCCACTTATACTTTTAATGTATGTTATAGTGCAAATTTTTGTTGTAAAATTTCCATTTTTACATCATTTTAATGTCACCTAATAGAAGCCATTAAATATATAGAAACTGTATGTTTTTCAGAACCTTGTTTGAAGAACCAAATCTTTAATAGTAATCCCATAAATGAAGGCCTTTTATAACATGCAGGAAGTTCTTAATAGATTAAAAGATTTCCCATGTATTTACATTGAAGAAGTACACATTTTCTTCTTTTGTTATTTGATTAGTCAGGATAAAAAAACCCAATAATAAATTCACTGACAAATTTAAATATACTTTATTTTCAGTATCGGTTTGAAAGTAGATTAGCAGGCAGTCTCATAAGTGTCACTCAATGTATATTCCTCCTTTTAGTATTTCCTCCTTTGTTCTATCAAAATAAAGTTCAAATTTATGGTTCACATTAACTGGCTGATTGATATGAAGTAGGTTGAAAATAAAAATTATTTCTGTGACTAGCTTCACTATTTTTTGAGATTGAAAACTAAATTCTAGAAGTATTTTAGGATTGAGAAGCAATTTACTGCCTGGTGAAAACTAAATTCTAGAAATATTTTAGGATTGAGAAGCAATTTACTGCCTGGTGTGCCCACACCTGTAATCCCATCACTTGAGAGACTGAGGCAGGAGCATTGCTGCAAGTTTGAGGCCAGCCTGAATTGCATAGTGGGACACTGTCTCAGAGAAAAAAAAAGAAAGAACAACAATTACTTGAAACTTTTGTTTTACAGTTAAAAATTGAGAAAACTGTGAAAGAAAAAGAAGAATTGTTGAAGCTAATTTCTGTTCTGGAAAAAGAAACAGCGCAACTTCGAGAACAAGTTGGAAGAATGGAAAGAGAACTTAATCAAGAGAAAGAAAGATGTGAACACCTGCAAACAGAGAAGAAGGTTAGTTGTGTCCTGTGTAACTGATTGTAGTTCATGGCATGTTGCCTGCAACCCACATCTTCCAAGAACTGAATCAATTAAAGTGAGTGAAAACCAGGTATTGAAAAAGTAGTGTTTGAAGAGATGTTTAGGTCAGTTCCTATTAACCTTCTGCTATGTCTTTTATTTTACAATAGTTAAAATACTTTTAGACCTTTGCCACCGAAAGTCTTGATGAGGTAGTCCTTGACAACTATTTCCAAACATTTTATATTCAATTCTGGAATACTTGATAGAGTCATTTTTGGGGACATGGGGAAATGTTGGAGATATAATTAGAATCAATAAACAAATGAAGGAAAGATAGAGTAAAGAAGTCTAAATTACTTCTGGAAAAATTTAGTGAAATAAGATATAGTATTAGACAACATTGTGAAAGTCTTAATTTGAGAAATGCTATAATTTATCCTTAGTAGCACCTAGTTTGAATTGACACTGTTTTTTTTTGTTTGGAGACAGGGTCTTACTGTGTAGTTCAGGCTGGCCTTGAACTCACTGTGTGCTCGAGATTGGCCTTCAGCTCAGAGCAATCTTTCTGCCTTAGCCTCCCTAGTGCTGAGATTACAGGCATGTGCCCCCAGACCCCACCTGAATTGATGTTGGTATTTGTTGCATATAGATTTATGATTGTTATCTCTTCCTCTTGGATTGTCCCCTTTACAAGGATCCAGTGACTTTCTTTATCTCTCTTAATCAGTCTTTGCTTGAAATTCACTTTGTCTGAAAATAGAATAGCTGCTTTTTTCTGGATTCTGGTTGCATGGAGTATTGTTTTCCACTCTTTGAGTTTCAGTCTATGAATTTCCTTTTTTTTTTTTTTTTTTTTGCGGTACCAGGGATTGAACTCACAACCTCGCACCTGCCAGGGCAGGAGCTTACGCCATTGAGCCAAACTCCCAGCCCTGGTTTTTTGAGGCAGGGTCGCACTGTGTAGCTCAGGCTGGCCTTGCGCTCGCATTGTAACCCAAGCTGGCCTCGAACTCACAACGCTCCTCCTACTTCAGCCTCCCGAGTACTGGGATATGAATTTCTTTTTGAATTTTTTTTTGGGGGGGGGGAACCAGGGATCGAACTCACAACCTTGCATCTGCCAGGCAGGTGCTTATGCCACTGAGCTAAATCCCCGGTAATAAAATCTTTTTGAATGTTAAGTCATTGAAGTGACTTTCTTATTTATGGAAGGAATTTTATCAGAACATATTAGGACATAATAGTCTGTAGATCAGATTCATTGATAATCCAATTAAAAGATCATATATTGAATGCATTAAAAGTTTAAAGTGTAGAATTTTATTTTATTTATTTTTTTTGTGGCACTAGGGTTCGAACTCGCAACCTCGCGCCTGCCAGGCAGGCACTTAAGCCACTGAACCAAACTCCCAGCAAAGTGTAGAATTTTAGAATTGAGGGAATTCAAATCAAAAGGGGCTGAGAGAGCTATTTTTTGATAGTTTTGTTTGTTTGTTTGTTTGTTTGTTGAGACAGGTTCCCACTATGCAGTTCAAGTTGACCTTGAAGTCACTATGTAGCCCAGGCTAGTTTCAGACTCATGGTGACACTCTTACCTCAGCCTCCCAAATGCTGGGATTGCAGGCGTGTCTCACCATGCCTGACTTTGTTTGTTTTGGGTTTTTTTTGTTTGTTTGGTTTGGTTTGATTTGGTTTGGTTTGGTTTCAAGACAGGGTTTTACAGGTCATTAAGTTGCTTAGGCTGGGCTCAAACTTGTGATTATCCTGCCTCATTCTCCCAGAGTGCTGTAATCATAGGTATGTGCCATCGTACCTGACTTGGTAAATGAAATTTTATTGTTGGAGTGTTGTCAGCTTGGCTAGGCTACGTTTTCCAGAATTCCTTTCTCTAAGCTTCTGTTTTAGCTTGAGCCACAAGAGTGGTGCTTGTGTGAGATTTGAAGGCAGAAGTAATGTAGTGACTATTTTTGTTGCTTATACTAATTATGGCTTCTCTCCTGGTTCAGCTTGGCACGATGCAGCAGACTGGCTGCAACTATTATATCTTCTGTGAAATTCTGTTTCAGTTTCTCCATCTCCTATGCCAGGGATAGGAAGAACACCGAATCCTCAGGATATCTTGAGGCCATCAAAATTAAACTAAGAACCGACACTAGTTTCAGTCTTTTTTGGTGAATTTCAGCGGTGATTATCGTCTCCTTTGCTACTTTATAAACATCCTTACCTTACATGCACTGGCTCTAAGCTTCTACAATTATGGTCATATCCCTGCAACAAATTTTTTAGAGAGCGTGTGTCTGTTTCTGTTTCTGTTTCTGTGTCTGTGTCTGTGTCTGTGTCTGTGTCTGTGTCTGTGTCTGTGTCTGTGTCTGTGTCTGTGTCTGTGTCTGTGTCTGTGTCTGTGTCTGTGTCAGTGTCTGTCTCTGTCTCTGTCTCTGTCTGTCTCCCTCTACATCTGTCTCTGCCTCCGCCTCTGCATCTGTCTCTGTCTCTTGCTCTTCTATGTTCTGCTTATTTGATTGGGTACAGACTGATAAATTTATCATGATACATAATTTTTGGGAGCATCTATGAAATTTAAAATTAGAAATTTTAGTAATGAGTTGGTTGTAGTGGTGCATGCTTATAACCCCAGCTACTCAGGAAGCTGAGGCAGGAGGGTCACAGGTTTGATGCCAGTCTAGGGAACTTTGAGATACTGTTTCCAAGATAAAATTTTTTTTTAAAGTTCTGGTATGTAGCTCCATGCTAAGTATCTACCTAATGTGCAAGACCCTGTGAGCAATCCCTAGGACTATAAAAGAAAAAAATAGTAATTGAATTAAACATTTCCCCTTGAAAATGACTTTGCTATCTTTTGCACTTAAATGGTGTTTAGCATATTATAAATAATTTTAAGGAGCTGGGGATATAGCTCAGTGGCACAAGTGCCTGCCTGGCAAGCACAAGGTCCTGAGTTCGATTCCCGGCACCATAAGTAACTTTAAGGATTCTTTTAGTGGATAAACACAGTAAAATGTGTAGATCCAGGTTTCTATTGGTATCATTTTTTTCTTTCTGCCTGAAAAGGACTTTGTTAAGAATTTTTATAGTGCAGATCTTCTGAGGATTAATTCTTTCAGCTTTTGTATGTCAGTAAAAGTGTATTCCAATTTTTTTAGAGGTTATTTTGCAAAGTAAAGAATTTTAGATTAACAAATTCTAAAGGGGGGTAAAGATTTGACTCTGCATTTTTATTGGTTTGCATTTTTATTTAGAAAAGATAGCTTCTTTGTTTTTTTTTTTTTTTTTTTGGTACCGGGAATCAAACTGAAGACCTTGTGCTTGCCAGGCAGGTGCTGTACCCTGAGCTACATCTCTGGCCCTTTCACTGTATTTTTAGGATAGAAACTTGTTCACTGTTACATTCTTGTTGCAGCACGTTGAAAGGGGAAAGGGGTTTTAGACAGGGTATGTTCAGTAAACTGAGTTACAAATGTGGAAGTAATATATAACACTTTGTTTATATTCTACTGATGAGAATTATAATTTGGCAACTGTAGGTGTTTGTGTGGTCAAAAGAAGGTTGTAATTTGGCAAAGAGCCAGCAGGCTGTCACAATACAAATGGAATATTCTTTGAATTTAGTAATTTGTGAATGAGATGTTGGAAGTATCTCTGATAGTATCTTATAAATAAAATTTTATTTTTAATACTAGTGTTTTAAAAAGGTTATATCTAGGCAAGGTAAAAATCAAAATACCAAAACCAGGCATGATAGTGTTATTCTGAAGTCTCAGCTACTTGGGAGGCTGAGGCAGGAGATTCACTTGAGCCCAGCAGTGAGAAGCCAGCCTGGGCAACATAGCAAGACCCTGTCTCAAAAACAAAAGCAAACAACAATCAAAATCAATTTACGAAAATTGTAGCACTTTGATTATTATACTTAAATGTTTCTTTTCTGTTTTAGAAAACTTTTTGTTTCAGGATGTTGTAAAGTCAAAGGTGTTTTGAGTGCTAGCATTTATTAGTTTCATAAATTTTGGTAAACTTTGCTTCTGTGGCTTAGTCTTCTTAAATAAATGCACATGAACATCATAAATATTCCTAAATTTTAGGTCAGATCAAATGAAAATTCACATAAACCATAGGATAGCATTCCCTTATCTCTCAACAAAGCTGTTGTTGTTACTGCATTAGTTACCCAGTTGGACAGAGGTAGTTTAAGGTATGTGATATTTAGTATAGGTCCTAATCCAAAATACCAAATTACAGATGCTTCAAAATTTGGCACATTTTGAGTGTTAATGTGATGCCACAAGTGGATGGTTTCCATACTTGACCTCGTGTAATGAGTTGTACTCAAAATGTACAAAATTATTCAAAGTAATAAAATTATCATCAAGCTAAATGCGTAAGATCTATATGAAAGATGCAGATTTCATGTTTGGACTTGGGACTCATCCTAGGTATACCTCAGGCACATGCTTCAGAGCTTGAAAGAAATTTGAAATACAAAACACTTGGGTTCTTGGGGATTTTGGATAAGTAATATTCAACCTGTGTATTGCCAAAAATCAGTTTTGAATTTCAGTTTTTCTTTTGCCAATTGCCATTGAGAAAAGACACAAAGGTTAACACATATGAATAACTATAATTTATATGTATACCCGTGATGAATTTCTTTAAAGCCAATAGATTGTGTTTCTGCTTTGCTACTAATAGTTTTAAAAGAGTTTTTGTCTGTTTGTTTGTTTGTTTTTGTTTTTGTTTTTTGTTTTTTTGGTCTTTGGAGACAAGGTTTCACTACGCAGTTCAAGCTGGCCCTGAGCTTACTTTGTAACCCAGGCTGGCCAGGTGTTTGGCTCAGTGGCTTAAGCACCTGTCTGGCAGGCGCAAGGTTGTGAGTTCAATCCCTGGTGCCGCAAAAAAAAAAAAGAGAGAGAGAGAGGTACTTTGTAACCCAGGCTGGTCTCAAACTTGCTACGATCCTCTTCCCTCAGCCTCCTGAGTGCTGGGATTACAGGTGTGTGCCACCATGCCCAGCGAAGATTTCTGACATTGTTTCTAAAATATATTTATTTTTGAACTGAGGCATAATTTTTATATGAATATTGAACTGTAAATTGAGGCCTTTTTGTTTATAAAACTGTAATAAAGTAAAATTATATTGCTCTACATTTTCCTACTTGTTCCTTGACTCCTTAAAAAATACATGTGAAGGCCAGGCTTGGTGGCACACACCTGTAATCCCAGCACTCAGGAGGCTGAGGCAGGAGGATCACTAAGAGTTCAAGGCCAGCCTGGGCTACAAAGTGAGTTCAAGGCCAGCCAGGACTATATAGGGAAACCCTGTCTCAGACAAACAAAACAGAACAACCCCCCACCCACAAAAAAAAAAAAAAGAACCCATGTGAAACCCAATGCTAAAAATCGCTTTTCTGTGGAATAGATTAATGTTCAGGAAATAATTTAGAACTTAAATATATTTGAAGCCCATTTTTTTCTCTTTGCTACTTCAACCCAAAAAGTTTAATGCTTTGGATGTATTATTGTTTTTGTTTTTTGTGGCACCAGGGATTGAACTCATAACCTTGCGCCTACCAGGGCAGGCGCTTAAGGCACTGAGCCAAACTCCCGGCCCTGGTTTTTTGAGGCAGGGTCTCACTACGTAGCTCAGGCCGGCCTTGCGCTCGCGTTGTAGCCCAAGCCGGCCTCAAACTCACAACGCTCTGCCTACCTCAGCCTCCCGAGTGCTGGGATTAAAGGCGTGCGCCACCACGCCCGGCTTATTTTCTTATAGAAATAGTTTTTAAATGCATTCATTTATAAAAGACTTTGGCAGTTAATGAGTGGAAAGTGGCCTTCATTACATTTTATGCTATATAAACTTTGCTGTCTTGAAATGTGACTGAGAGTCATTCTTTGTGACTACTTTTCTTCATGAATTTCTTACTATTCCCGCCTCCCCACCCCACATACCAGTGATTGAATCAGGGCCTTCACTCTGAGATACATCCCCAGCCCTTTTAAACTTTTTTTTCCCTTCGTTTTGAAACAGTGTCTTGCTAAATCAAATTGCCCAGAGTGCTGGGATTACAGGTATGCACCGCCATACCTAGGTGTTATTGTTTGATTGAATAAAAGTATATGGTTTTCTAAAGATAAATTTGAAGTTTATAAGTATAAAGAGATTATAATATTGTATCTTTTAAAGATCTTTACATTCAGAGATTTTTGGGTAATTGAACTAAATTACAATTTTATTCATGTTATTTTAAAGATACAAACAGCAGAAACAAGACAAAAACCCAAAAGCAATTTAAACATACTGTGCTTGCAGGGGAAATGTTAAGAAAAATACTGGTTTACTGATTCTTAGTTATTTAGACTATTTATTTTGCCTATTACTGTAGTGCCATGACGAATTTATTGTATACTGTCAGTTTTATTTTTATCTGGTGAATTTCTGGAGCTAGAGAAGATGTGTCTGTATTTTATGTAACTGTTTACACAGTATGGTATTTTAGTTGGTTTAAGGAGCAACATGTTTGAGAAAAGCCAGATTAAGTCAAATGAGTAAAATTTAATTTAAAATTTAGCAATTTCTATAGATAACAATTCTTTTGTCAATAATTTGTTATTTAAAGTATTCTGGTTGTGATTTACTAATACTTTCATTTCCATTATGAATCCAGAATACTGTAATTGTTTCTAAGTTAATTGCTAGTGATAGATCTGTTTCTTTCATATGTCTTCTATCTGTTGATAAGCAGAATATTACCATTTTTTAAACATGGGGATGATTGTGCTGTTGTTTTAAATACTTGTAGTTTGTGTTTGGCACATAGATAAGTGGTCCACAGTCATTTAATCTGATTACTCATATCTGAGGGTAGAGGATTATGACTGGGAGGAATTTGTAATCGTGGCTTCTGGGAACAGTGATGTTTCAATTTAGGAGAAATTCTTTTCAAGAGTTTAAAATGTCCAAATCTCTTTATCTTCCTTTGCCCTAATTTTTGTGACCTTTTTTCCTAACCTCAGTGTAATGTAGCAGACTTGATTATCTGTTGAAAGTTTTTCTCTTTTAGTATTAGAATTGTGATATCCTTTGGCATGATTTATTAGTGATAACCAAATGAATATTTATCATGTTTCGGTTGTTCAGAAACTGTTACAGATTTTATTCTTTTGAAGTTGTTGGTTTTTTTTTTTTTTTATAAGAAAGTGTGATTCTTAGTTGTTTGAAAATGTCATGCTAAGAAAGACTTAATTACATTTTGGAGATGCTTATGCTTTGCTCAGGAATGAAAATTAGAGACCTGAAGAATAACCCTACTGTATCATTTTCATGCCTTTTGAGAATAAGCTGATACCTGATGACAGGTGCCTTTATGA
Organism: Dasyprocta punctata; assembly: GCA_004363535.1. Taxonomy (NCBI): domain Eukaryota; kingdom Metazoa; phylum Chordata; class Mammalia; order Rodentia; family Dasyproctidae; genus Dasyprocta; species Dasyprocta punctata. Next base: position 6,715 of record RJWM01025250.1, on the reverse strand, counting down.
GTGCCAGAGAAAAATTCTGATACATTCAAGTACAGTGAAAACTAATTTGTGATTCATCATGAAGCTAACTGATTTATAATAAAGCCATTGGTTTGGTTTCAATTGCTTATGAATTTTTAAAAACATTCTTTCTCTGCGTTTTTTTTTCTTTTTTCTTCTGAATGCTGCTTACCTCATATAAATCTTCATTACTTAGAGAATCAGTTTACTATTTGCTGTTGGCAAGCTAGTCTTTGTCCTAGGGAGAAATATTGGAGTGCCAAGAGAACATTTGGTAACACTAAAAGGAAAAAATGTGAGAAGCTATTCAAAAACCTCTCTGGCTGTCTTCATAACTCAAGATAAATACTGAGAATGTGTCAGATTTTACAAGAACCATGTATGTTGACTAAAGTATAGCAGAGGGAATAAATGTTACTTTGTTTCTTTGGCATTGGAACCAGAAAAACATTTAGTTTTGATTATTGGTGCAAATTTAGTGAGGCTCTGGAAAAAGATTTATTTTTTGATGCTCTGGAAAATTTAATTTGCTCTAAACAAAACCACAAGCAACAGGTTGTCATCTGGTCACAAATGTGGTAATTTTTTCAGTGAAGTATAGATGCAAAGTTAATAATTTTCTTATTTTAGCAAGATATTTAACAGCACAAAATTTGACTGAATCACTTTATGCAAATTAAGTGGCTTTGATTTTTCAAATTGGTAGAACAGGTGTTTTTTTTTTTTTTTTGCGGCATTGGGGATCGAACTCACAGCCTCACTCCTGCCAGACAGGCACTTAAGCCACTGAGCCAAACTCCCAGCCCTGGCTTTTTGAGGCAGGGTCGCACTATGTAGCTCAGGCCGTCCTTGCGCTCGCGTTACAGCCCAAGCTGGCTCAAACTCACAATGCTCCTCCTACCTCAGCTTCCCGAGTGCTGGGATTAGAGGCGTGCGCCACCATGCCTGGCTGTAGAGCAGTATTTTTTAGATGCATTTTAGTTTTTCTTGTTTAGTAGGTGCGTATTGCTGTTTTGGAGGAACTATAAAAACTATTTATTTTTGCAGAACTTGGTTTTTTGTTTTGTTTTGTTTTTGTTTTGTTTTGCAGTACTGGGCATCAAACTCTCAACCTCTCGCCTCCCAAGTGCTGGGATTAAAGACATGCGCCACCACGCCCGACTCAGAACTGAGTATTGAATCTGGTGCTCAAACTACTAGGCAACATCCCCAGCCCTTGAAATTTTTTTTAATAAAGATAATTTTACCCAATTTTCAGTTCTTTTCATGTATAGTTTTAAATAACAGTATGTCCATACATATTGTTATACTTGAATCTTACAATTTTATAAATCAGCCAGAAGTGACAATATAGCAGAGACTTAGAGAAGAACTTGATCTAGTTCTCATCACTGTTTTTTGAACTGATCTAATAGAAAATTTTAAGTCTGGGCCTCGTGGTGCACACCTGTAATCCCAGCATTGTGGCATGCTGAGGCAGAAAGATCTGAGTTTAAGCCCCGCCTGACAATCTTAATGACTTGAAGGAGAGACCCTGTCTCAAAAAATAAAAAGGGCTTGACATGTGGCTCAGTGCAGAGGGCTTGGATTCAATTCCCTGTACTGCAAAAAAAAATTTTTTTAAGCTTTTAAATTATCTATTTAAAGCAGAATATTCTATTTTAAATTATCTGTTTATTGTATTAATTTTGAATATTTGTTTAAGCTTCCAAGACACATGGGCAAGAGATTAGGAATATCACTTTATACATTTATTGTAATGCTTTGATAATATTTAGTGATGTATACCAGAAGTAGGTGTTAATTTTGTTAGAGTATCATATGACAGGCAAAAGTGACTAAGTTTTAAGTTTCTTATCTCATTTTATTGTCTGCCACTACTGTAGAAATTAGTGAAATTAACAGACATGGTACATGGAAAGTTTGTGAGGCAGGAAAATATAGATATAGTGATACATAGATATGTAGTATAGTATTAAAAATGTAAGTGTATGCTAACAATTTTCAGTTAAGTTTATAGTCTTGGCTTATACATTTTGGAGGGACAAATGTGGGATTAAGATTTTGACTAGGGGCCAAGATGCAGCTCAGCAGCGCAGTGCCTGCCTGGCAGTCTCAAGGTGTCCTGAGTTAGATTCCTGGTAGCCAGAAAATAAAAAAAGATTATAAGACTGCAAAGTTTTATGATGTGGTGGAGCAGGACCATAATTACAGCTACTCAGGAGGCAGAGGCAGGAGTATCTCAATTTTGAGGCCAGCCAGTATAACTTACTTAGTTACTTATTTGAACTGAGTGACAAAAAAGTGTGACACCTCTCTAGGTTCAGTCCCCAGTACCACTAAAAAACAAAAACAGAGGTTTGTTGAAAATAGGCAAAGTTGCTTTACTGACTGTTTCTCATGTACCTTGTTTCTAAGGGTCTTATCGAAGTATCACAAAATTTAAAAATGGAAAATGAAGAGTTTAAGAAGCAATACAGTGATGCTACGTCTAAAGCTCTCCAGCTTGAGGAAGATATTGTGTCAGTGACACATAAAGCAATTGAAAAAGAAACTGAATTAGACAGGTATTTATGTTGCTTTTAAAAAATAACTTCATTGTTTTAATATGGTTTTTTGATTTATTTGTATGTTACTTTATCTTGACTCAGTTTAAAGGACAAACTCAGAAAGGCAGAATATGAAAGAGAACAACTTGAGTATCAGTTGAAGACTGAAAAGGATGAGAAGGAACTTTATAAGGTAATATATTCTTTTCCTTTCTGTTGGTTACCTTTTGCTTTGTATAGATTACTCTATTAGGGCAATGAGCCAGGAGTTTGGGAGCAGCCTAGCTATGGGTTCTGGCTCCTGGCCTCTACTATGGTCAGGATGTTCCCAGGGCGCATGGCCTGGAGGCTTGCTTTCGTGATGACTTACTTATAGGTTTTATAGCTCTCTGTACAAGGCCTCTTCATGGGCTACTTGCATGTCTTCACGACATGTAGTCAGCCTCCCTGAGCATGAGCAGCCCCAGGGAGGTGGGAACTCTGAGGAAGTCTGAAGTCACAGTGTGTATTGCCTTAAAAGTTAGTTTTTAGGAAGTTAAATAGCTGGTGGTTTAGTCATTTAGATACTGTAAGTCACAGTAGCTTAGTAATAACAAGGTACTTGTTTATTAGAATTTACATAACCAAACATTTTTACCTTTTAAGAACATATTTTACAGAATCAGGTGTGGTGGTGTGTGCCTGTAATCATCCCAGCCTTTGGGAGGCTGAGGCAGGAGGATCGCTGCAAATTAGAGCCCAGCCTGGGCTACAAAGTAAATTTAAGGCCAGCCTGAACTGCAGAGCGAGAACCTGTCTCAAAAAAAGAGAACATATTTCACCTTAGGGAGAATGTTAGCTTATTTCTGTTATGATCCTGTTTTAGAGTTTAGCTTTTGGAGAAATCATCAGAGATTGTCAATTTACAGAAGTGTCCTCATTACTAATGAATGTTCACCCTTTGAAGTGTTTCTTTCTGTTTTAAGCATACCTACAATATAGTTAGCTTAAGAGTCCATCATGTTGTGGGTGCAACTTGAGACTTTCTGAAGTCACAAATAAACATTTCCTGAAGAAAGTTCCATGTGGGAACATTCTGAGTTCAAGAACATTCTTGAGCTGTCACCTTCATTTTGCACATTCATGAACTGATGATATAAAAATTTAGGAGTTTAAAAAGTGATGCTGGAAAGACATTGACTGCTGACACCTTCAGAGAATCAGAAGTTACAGTCTACCATTGTGAATGGAAGTTATTCTTCCAAGTTTTCTGTACACATAAAGAATGAAGTGTAAGCTGTGTACAGTGGTGGAAGGCCGAGGCAAGAGGATTGCAAGTTCAAACCCAGCTTGGGCAAATCATGGACTTGGCAAGACTCTGTCACAAGCTTGAAATGAGAAGGACTGGGATTGTAGCCTCATTGTAAAGGACCTGGGTTCAGTACCTAGCAAATCCCCCAACCCAAATGAAGTGCAAGGGGTAATTCATATCTCTTTAGTACTTTTTTTTTTTTCCCAGTACCAGGGATCGGATTCACAACTTCCCACCTGCCAGACAAGCATTTAAGCCACTGAGCCAAACTCCCAGCCCTAGTTTTTTGAGGCAGGGTCGCACTATGTAGCTCAGACCCGCCTTGCACTTGTGTTGTAGCCCAAGCCGACCCGAACTCACAACGCTCCACCTACCTCAGCCTCCCGAGTGCTGGGATTAAAGGCATGTGCCACCACGCCCAGCTTCAGAAGTAATATTCTTGATGTTTTCAAACACTGATACAGGTGCATTTGAAGAATACGGAAATTGAGAATACTAAACTTGTGTCAGAGGTCCAGACTTTAAAGAATTTAGATGGAAACAAAGAAAGCATGATTGTTCATTTCAAAGAAGAGATTGGTAGACTTCAGTTGTGCTTGGCTGAGAAGGAAAACATGCAAAGGGCTTTCCTGCTTACAACCTCAAACAAAGTAAGTACTTTTGCAATGCATATTTGAAGATTTAAAAAATCTTTATTAAATGTTGCATTGATTGTTTTTATTATCAATTCTCCCACCCATTTCTTTTGAAAAAATTTAGAACCAAAAATGTTGGAAGAACAGAAGAATGAACAACTACTATGAAATATTTTACCGTTCTTTCTTTTATCTTATTTTTTGTGCTACTTGAAAGTTGGTTGCAAGATTTATGGTAATTCACCCAAAAAAAATGTACTTATCACTCTAAAATTTTAATAATGATTAGGACAATATTATAATTCATTGATTCTCATGTGTGTTCTATATTCCAATTATTCTAAATGTAATCTTACATAACAAAAACTTTTTGATTCAGTGATTGTCAGATTAAACAGTTTAATTGATGTGTTTTAAGTCTGTTTTAATGTGGAATATTCTTAAACCTTTTATGGCACATATACAGACTGATAAAAATTATGTGTGTATTTAAATTTTAAATACTTACTACAATAAATGACACATTGCCATTAATCCTCCTCAGAATACTTCCTCTCACATCAAACACTCTTAATCCCATCATTCTTGCCACTTTCTGAAGTAGTTATGGAAGCACTCGTTCTTGAGGATCTTTACAAGTTAGGATCAAAAATAGGGTGCCGTTCACTGCTGAATGCCATCCAACAGAAAGGCAGACTTACGAAAACATTATGGCGTGTCGTCATCTGTCTTATTCCCTAAATCTGGTACCATATGTCTTCTGGCTAGTCCCCAAAGTCAAAATGACCATGAAAGGTGAATGTTTTGAATTGATTCAGTGTATCAAGGCAGCCATGACAGTGTACTTAAGACATTCATTAAAGAAAACTTCTAGAACTGCTTCAGAAAGAGGCAAGAATGATGGAACCAAGTGTGTTTGTAGCAAGGAGAGCTTGTTTGAAGGGGGTTAATGGAAATATGTCTTTTATTGCAATTAAAAAAAAGGCAACATTCACCTTTATTTTGATCACATTGCATGTTCCTTTTGAAGAAGGTTTGTCTGAAAGAATTTCCGTAATTTGGATTTGTCTGTTATTTCATAATGGCTGGATTTTGGTTGGACATTTTTGGTAAGAAAAGATGTAGTTGACTGCAGCCATATCAAAAGTCATGTAATGGCATTTCATTCTTGATGATGTTAACTTTGGTAATTTGTTTAAAGTTATATATGCTTGTTGTTATAGAGATACCTTTCTTTTCTTCTTTGTGATTGTTAAGCAATCTGTAGGATTACACTTGGAGATCTCGTGATTATGCTGTTCTCAATAGACTGGTACCTAGTGGTTTTATTATTGATAATCCTCACCTGCATTTATATTAATGGTTGCAAAGTAATGAATTTATTTTTGTATTTATTAGCATGATTTTTTTAATTAGGAATTTAAAATGAGGTTCCTATTACCCCCCTCCCCCTTAAATATATCAGTAAGTATATGAGTATTCCTTTTTGTTCAGTGTATTCATTTTATATTATCATGGTTATTCTTTTTCATTCCCAAATTTAGCCAGAGGATCTTTTTAAATCTTGCTTTTGATACATCTCTGTCGTGCTTTGAACATTTGCTTTATGGCACAGTTGTATGTTTTGGCTTCTGGGCCTTGCACATGCTAAGTAAGCACTCTTACCACTGAGCTATATCTCCAGCCCAGTAATGGAAGCTTGAAACCAAGAACTGAATGCTGTTGCCACTGTAATGGGGTATTCTTTGCATTTCTGGCGACTTTAAATCTTCATAATGCTATCTTCAACTCATATTGATATAGGAAAAATGATCCCAGACCTCCAAATGATATGGGGGAATGAAACTCCCAACCTACTATACGTCTGGCGCGAGTTCGTGTTCTCTAAAATCAACGAATGAATTTTAGGAACGACGGAGGATAAGAGCAAGATATATTTATTGAGGGAAAGAAAGCTTCTGTCTGAGGGACAGAAGGGGGCCCGAGCGGGTTGCCAAAGACTCTGTCATTTTTAGGGACTTTTATATAGTAAAACCATGAAGTTAGATGGGTCCAAGGCGGGGAAAATGGGAACTTGCAAGGTGGGCATAAGGTGGGACATAACTACAGTTAACCAATAAGACTAACTGCTCAGGTAAAATTGATTAAATCAAGGACAAATGGTGAAGCGGGTCACGTAGTAAGCGAGGGATGTTTGACGATAATGACTCTTCCTGTAAAAGGGTGGAATGCTGATTCCT
>RJWM01025249.1:0-29584 GCA_004363535.1 Dasyprocta punctata | reverse complement strand
GGCCGTCAGGATTGAACAGGGCAACACAACTCCCCCCTGCCCACTCACCCAGCAAATGCTCACGTATCAGCTCTCTTCCCGCTACTCCAGTGTCTCATAGCACAGGAAGTACAAAACTTAAAAAGAAAAGCTATCTCTCAGATGGACTTTTTCTAGTAAGATTAAAAATGACCATCTATTCTAATCCAAGAATAATGAGTATAATACTGAAAAGTTCTAGATTTTTTTTTTTTTTTTTTTGGTGGCACCGAGGATTGAACTCACAACCTTATACCTGCCAGACAGGCGCTTACGCCTCCTGGCCCTAGTTTTTGAGGCAGGGTTGCACTCTGTAGCTTAGGCCAGCCTTGCATGCACGTTGTAGCCCAAGCCGGCCTCGAACTCACAACGCTCCTCCTCACAACGAGTGCTGGGATTAAAAGCGTGTGCCAGCACACCCCGCTTGAAAAGTTCTAGATTTAATACAGTTTAAGGACCTCTTACATGAAGTGCCTCGGATTGGCCTAGATTTTGGAATAGCTGCATATACATAGTGAGCCATTTTACAGAAGAACCCGGGATTAAACACGAAATTCATTTCGGTGTCACACACGCCTCACTGTGCACAACCTGCCGGTCGTTTGACACAGTGTCTTCAGTGCGGCTGCTTTCCTGCTGCAACCTATCACACGAAGGCAGGCGTGCAAATTTCTGCTTGTTGCAGCGTGTCAGTGCTCAGAAATGTTGGATTTTGGAGCATTTCAGACTTGGCTCTGTGGAACAAGGGTGTTTAACCTGTACTCTGAGGATTAGAAATATGCCTATTATGATTCTACATGGTCTTTAAAGTCCTAGCTACTCACTATGGGATTCCAGGAATAAAAAAAAAAGAAAAACTAAACATGAAATCCAGTAACAGTTAAAGATGAGTATGAATTAGGAGTGACAGGAATGGAATAAATACTTGGAATTGCTAGCATTTCTTTATGGCAGCAATTTCCAGTAAAAACAAGTAAGATGGTTCAACTAACACCCATGATTGTGTTTTTATCTCATCACACACACTTGACTATAAAACCCTTCTGTGCATAAAAGTCTTTCTTCATCTTCATATTTTCCCATGTAAATACAATAAGGAATTGGACTTAATGATCAATAGCTGATTGAATAGGATTTAAATAAAAATAGCTACACCATAGTAGTAGGACTGTGGATTAATTTTTTTCTTTCTTTCTTTCTTTTTTTTTTTGGTACTGGGGATTGAACTCACAACCTTGCGCCTGCCAGGCAGGTACTCAGGCCACTGAGCTAAATCCCTGCCCCTATTTTTTGAGACAGGGTCTCATTATGCAGTTCAGGCTGGCCATGAACTCACTTTGTAGCCCAGGCTGGTCTTGAACTCAAAATAATCCTGCTGCCTCAGCCTCCCGAGTGCTGGGATTAAAGGCGTGCGCCCCCACGCCCGTTGGATCAATTTCTTTTGGTTAATCTCCCCCATCACTTTCTTTTTTATATAATAACCCAGTATAATACAGAATAAAACATTTAAAACGTCTGAATTTGGTTGTAACACAATGTACAAATTTTGAGAATATTCATAATTCTATTGGGCTAAGTTAAAAGATTTTTTTGATAACTGAGATTTTGAATTAATACACTTAAATCCAAAAAATGATTTGGGTTCCAGATATTCCAGGTGGTAGCTATTATGGCAGGATATAAATTCCTGCCACCTTCACTGGATTACTGTGAAAAATCACTAATAAAAGGTTTGTAAAATTATTTTAAATCCTGCAAAATATTAGCTAAAAATGCAATGTTCGAGCATTTTATTTAAGGTACTAAGGTTTCTAGCCTTCGAGCGGTGGCAGAAAGACTCACCCCGCCCTGTGCCACCAGACCCAGTGGGCTCTTCGGGGACGAGCTGCAGCCACAGAACTGGGACGTGCGTGGCTGCCCGGGTAAGAAGCCCATGCTGCTTTGTGCCAGGTGTGACTGATGCGGCAAAACGCAGGGCCAAGCTGGCCCACCTGGCACCCGTGGCCTGGTGAGCTAGAGGCCAGTTCTGAGCCGGCGGGGCTGAGCATCCACAAGGAGGAACGGCGGGAGGTGCGACGCTCCCTGGAGGAGACGGCGTCTGCGGGCACACAGCCGCCCTCCTGCGTGCGACCCTGCAGGGGCCAGCGGACCCTGTACTGCTGGGCATGGGACAGGGTGTACGAGGTGGGCGAGAGGCGCCTGCATGACAGTGGAGGCCTTTTCTAAACCATAGCCTCTTAATTCACAGCAAACAAGGAGAGAAGAATGTCACCGAGGGGAGGGTGCGGAGAGGCACAAACTGTCACAAGGAGCCAGACGGTTTGCCGTGTATCCGGCGACATCCACTGAGCTGCTAGGCCTACCCTGCCCGACCGACCGATTCCTCCCACTGCCTCCCCTGGGCGTGCTTCTTACCAAGGCAGGTGCCCCCTGTGGCCACCTCCGGCATCCACTCTTCTCCTTTTCCCAGCTGAGAAAACACGTGGCGTTTGGGTCCTAAGAGGCCTATTTTTGAAGGGAAAAATAAGGACCATATCTATTCATAATAGAGACACAAATCATTGCAAGGATGAGACCTGGTCCTCAGAATGTCCCAGAAAGGGGGACAGGACAGGAAGGCCCAAGCGGCCACCTGCTTGGAGAAGGAAGAAGGCCCAGGCCTGACACTGACGCCTGTTCCCATGCCCTTCTCCTGCTGGAAGAAGGTGGGGGGATTCAACCCCTAGACTTCTGAGGTTTTCCACTTGGGACTCTAAAATAGGCTGTGGGGCCACAGATAGGCACTCAGCAGCTCTGAAGACAGCATTCCCGACGGGCCCACTTCCGGCCCCGCTGTGTGGCATCGGTCAGAAGGCCCTACCACGATCCCACTCGAGCGTCCGCCTTACCGAGTGAGGCCAGGTTGCTGTAGTTCTCCAGCATCACGTCCCTGTACAGGGCCCTCTGCGGAGGGCTCAGCCGCCCCCACTCCTCCTGGGTGAAGAGTACAGCCACATCCCGGAAGGTCACCAAGTCCTGAAACGGCAAGGCCCATCTCATCAGCCGGGAGCCCGCTGCAGCGCCTGAGGACTTACAGGACCGTAAGCGCATAGGAAGCCGGTGTTCCGGGGCGAGGAAGCGTGTGCCGGGGCTGGGCTGTGCATTAGATGCAGCTCCCCACTTCCAAGAGGCACAGGTTGTACAAAGATGGGCTCCCTCCGCACTGACCATGAAGAGCTGTTCATTTTCTCCTGTCCCCAGCAATCTGCCACGCCCTGGCCTCTACTCTTCCCCAACGTGGCCAAATCCTCGTGGGTCTCTGCATGGGCGCTACTTCTGCACAGCCTTCCCTGGCTGCTGCTGCACCCATCGGTGTGGGCCCACTGAAGCTCTGGCCCACCTCAGTGTGACTGCTGGTTTACTTGCAGTCTCCACCTCTGGACTGCTACCTCCATAGTACAGAACAGCTCTACGTCTCCCTTGTCTTCTTAGCGTCGTCGGCATGGCTTGTAGAGTCAGCAACTATTAAAGTCACACACAGCATAACGTTCAGCTCAGTGACATTACATATGTGAAGATGGCTCCATAAGACTATGATGGAACCGAAAATCATTGCTGCCCAGCGGACAGCTGTGGTCAGGTTTCGGTGCAGTGCGTCACTTCCGCACTCACGGTGGCGCTGGGGTGCGACACCTACTGCAGTGGCACACACCATCATGTGCAGCACCTGCTGTCATTTGGTAATGACAGTAAACTGCTGGGAGCCCTTGACGCTGGAAATTGACCATACGTGCAGGGATGGGGCATGGCTGTCCCAAGAACAAAGAGCGCCCAGGGCCAGCGACACAAATAAGCTGTTTCAGCTGGGAGAACACCTAGCCCCAAGACAATCTGAACAGTGGGTTGCTAGGACAACAGGGTGTCATGTGACACTGAGTTGCTAAAATGTATAAATAAACCCCCCTGCAGTGAGGGGCCAGTACCTGTCCTCCCACCTGGAGGCTAAGAGCTCCACCTGACCCCAGTCTGGTCTCTTCTGTATTTTGTCATCCTCTCACAGTCCTTCGCCCCAAGAACCTCAAGGGGCACGTGGGTTGTGGCAGTAAGCAACGTTCCTGGTTACCATGTCCAGTATACTTTTAATCATCACTGTGGAGTATGTTCCTTCTACTTACTTAAAAAAAAAGCTCCCTGGGAGACAACGCACCACGTCACACTGCTAAACGCCTCACACGTCTCATGTCCATCTGGACTGCATCAGGAAGCCACACTGGCTGGCTGAGCCCGGTCATCCAGATTTGTATAGATGCTGTTTATGGCGTTTGCACACGGATGAAATCACCTCATAATGCATTTTTTGGTGACGCAGACTGTGCTTTTCGGCATCTCTTAAACTGCTCATCTGTCCACCCCCAAGACACACACACACACTCACATACACACCCCATGGAAACACATTTCATACCCTGGGACTCCATTCCCTCTGATCTACAACTAGCCCTTCCTTTGCAAACTCTCAAACTAAGACAGAAGAAACTGCCTCTCTCAAATAACTGAAATCTAGTAAGTAAAATCCAGTGTTCTCACAAGGTCTTCCTAGCTGACAGGGAGCTGGTTTATACTGCCAAAGAAAGGTTAAGTGGAAACTCAGAGAAAACCAAGGTGAACAGAAAGGACGTTAAGCTTATTCTAGAGGCCACTTCCACAGCCAAAGTCCACTGTACTTTGCCTCTCAGTGTGGGGAAAGAGCTCAGCACCCTTCCCACGCCTGCTGACTTCTGATTAAGGCCCTCTTGATCAGGCTTCTGTTACCTGCAGCTAAGCCCTAGCGCATGGCAGGCAGCCTGGAAACACTTGCTGAACTGAACTCATGAGCCAGTCTGTCACAGACTGGTTTTCACCTGTGAGTTTCTGGCACAGATCAGAATACTTGGCACAATGTAAATCCCTGATACATGCCCGTTGTGTGGCCACCAAAGTAATGCAGGCTACAAACCAAGATGAGCTGTGACACTACTATGGTTCAGACAGTTTGTCCCCAGGTGTTTGTGTGCTAGGTTTGGTCCTCAATGCTAGGTTTGGTCCTCAATGCGATGTAAAGACAAGCTTTACAAGGTGGAGCAGAGTGGGCATCGATTAGGTGCGAAATGCGCCAAAATTTATGCACCCAAATTAATGCATGACTGTGTCCTCTTCAAAGCAGATTGCATGCTCTTATTTTATTTTGAGACAAGGTCTCGCTATGTAGTTCAGGCTGGTCTCGAACTTACTATGTAGCCCAGGCTGGCCCTGAATTTATGGCAATCCTCCTGCCTCAGCCTCCTGAGTGCTGGGATTACAGTTATGTGCCATCACACCTAGCTGCATACTCTTAAAGAGTTTCGCACCACTCAGAGCTTTTTAGTAATTTACTGAACTTGGAAGCACATTTTTGTGTGGGGAGGTGCACTAGGAATGAACCCCAGTACTTGAGCATCCTAAGCAAGTGCCCTACTGCTGAGCTACATCCCCGGCCCACAAAAGAAGGCTCTGGAATCATTTCATTGGTATTCAATATTTCTATGAAGTAAAAAGCTGAATAATATTTTAAGAAACAGAGGTTAATAAACCTCTCCAGAGCTGTGTCAGGTCTTTACCACTTCAGACCCCTCATCTTACTTGCTGTGTAGAAACAGTGCCAGGGGAAAGGTTTCCGTTTTAGACCAACCACTTGTGCCCCGACTTCTAGCAAGTCATCTAGCTCTAATGTCCATGCGGATGAGCCCTACAAGAGGTGGGAGGGGGCCACTGGAGTCAGTTGTCTGGGGGAGACGCGTGGGAGTGAAGCTCCTGGGGGGTTAGAAACAACCCCACACTCTTCAAATCAGAATGCGACTCAGAGAGAAAAGTTCCTCACCTGGGCCACGGCTGGCAGGTGGCTCACAGCCATTCTTTATTCTCCGACGCACAGTACCGAGGCCGGTGGGCAACTCTGCAAGCGCGTGATTCCTCAGGTGAGAAGCGTCTGCACACCTGTTACGGGGGGAGCGCTGGTCAGAAGGCGTCACACAGCAGGGGTGAGGCTGCGAGCATTCACACCCCGGGACCCTCCCGCACCTCGCACCTCGCTGCAATAAACGCTTTGGTCCCTATCTGCTCCCACCCCTCCGGCTTTTGAGAGGATTCTCCCGGCTTCCTCCCTCACACCTTTCCTCTAGGCAAACCCTCCATGTTTTCCCTTCTGTATCTGAGATACTTCTCCTTGCAGAAAGCTTGCTCCAGCCCCCGTGCTCATACTTTGTACCCATGCTCCGTCCTTTCTCCTACAGCAGTGCCGAGGACTCCTCAGGAACTGTCTCTCCTGGGACTGCCGAGCGGAGGGAGCAGAGGAAGGGGGAAAGCGCGTCGACTTCCTTCCCCTGAAAAGACGCGCTCTAAGTCGGCCAGACCTTTGCGGTGAAAGTCTCCCAGGCCACGCTCTTCCGCTGCCTCAGCCCCTATCTGGGTGCCCCGGAGTCACAGGCGAGGCCGGAAACAGCGAGAGGGAGCCCGGGGAGGCGCCGCAGAGCTGCACTGCGGCTCCCGCACTCGGCAGACCCTGTCCGGGCTCGCGATCGGCCACGCGCCGGAGGCCCTCGACCGCCCGCTCCACACGACTCAGACCGGACCCTGGACCCGAGATGCCCGAGCCTGTCGGCCCCTCTCTCTTCCATCTGGAATAAAAGCTCTGACACACAGGCCGGGAAGTTTGGGGCACCAGACCAGGTCGTCCAGAATGGACCACGACCCAGGCCTCCTGGGCTTTCCGCCACGCTGACTCCCAGTCCTCACCACCCCACCATCGCTCCCGCTTCGCGGCTTTGGCGCCGTGCCTGGACACCGCGGGGTCGCCCTTCCAGGAGCCTCTGCCGGCGGCGAGAGACCGCAGCCACCACATCGCAGTCAGTACACAATGAGCCGGCGTCTGCACCCCTCGGGTCTGAACTGCGCTTGCGTGTTGCCATGGGACCCGCGGACCCCAATTCCCACAAGTCTTAGCGCTGTGGCGCTTGTTTGCGGGACTTCACATCCCAGAAGGCGAAGTGGCGGAGACCGTGCAGATTTGCGCCTGCGCAGACGGGCTACCTTGTCGGCTCTGGGCGCTGCGGCTCTGAGTACAGAACTACGTTTCCCAGAAACCTCTGCGGGGTTCCGCCATGCCTCCATTCAGCTACCCATCCCTCCGCGCGGAGCTGTTCAGTGCAAAGTTTTCCTCAGTGTCTACCGTGAAATAATGCAGGAAGCTGTACACCAAAAGCTGACCACAAGATCAGGAAGGTCAGTCAGGGGAGCGGCGCCTGATATGGTGACGAGAGGCCCCAGAGGGCAGAGTAGTTCCTGGGAAAGCTGGTAGGATTGCACCCTTGGCTCCAAAGAAGCATCCGATTCTCTCCGTCTGGCCCGGCAGCCGGGCTGGGGCGTGGTTCCAAGAGGTGACAGTAACTCCTGCAGTAATTGTGGGGTGGATGGGGACATCGGGGTGAAGGCCCCGGGGGAGGCTGCCTCAGCGACTCAGGACGGAGTCGACAGCGGCTGGAACCAGGGAGGAACGCGGGGACTGACGAGGGCGCTGGGAAGTGCCCAGCAGGTACCTGGAACAGACTTAGAGGCGAGGGCGAGGGAGTCTGGATGCCGAGGACTCCATCTTGGACAACTGGATGATATTTAGAAAAGTTAAAATTTATTTTTATTGACTGTGTTTGGCTGGGGTGGGAAGCATAAGGTGATGTGTAGGAATACCCTCGCTGGAGACACGTCATTGAATACGTAATATTCATGGATATCAGGAAGGAAAGATGAGAGGATTTCATGTGACCAGAGCTTACTCACTTAGGGAATTTTGGGCCACCTTTTAGGAAGCAGTGTTGAGTTTGTGACACTACAACATTCTCTAAACATTGGGGTTTTGATTTCATTCTCCACTTAGGAAGTATTTTATGAGCTGGGAACTGCTTTAGAGCCTGGGTAAGTGGGGAAAAACCTGCACTCTTGGAGTTTTAGTCTACTAGGAGAGGTAGTAAACTAAATAGAAAATGGCATGTAGTGATACCTGCTGGGGGTAGAGTGTGACGGGGGTTGTATATTAAGTAGCATTTTGGGATATTCTCTTTGAGGAGGTAAACAGATCTGCATTCAGTGGGGAAGGAAGCCATGTTAGGATCTGGTGAAAAGCTACTAAGGGGAGGGAGCAGAAATGCTGTCTGGGGAGAGAAGAAGTCTGCTGAGTGAGTCCGAGGCTTAGCAGGCCCAGTGTGCCTGGCCAGGGCACAACAGACAAGGGAGAGTGGAAGATGGGGGGAGTTAATGACAGTTCTGAAGACCACGGTAGAAAACTTGGATTTATTCTGTATGTGATGGCATGCCACCAGACAGATTTGAGCCAGCACCACGGCTAAGCACAACAGAATAGAATCATTGGTCAGCTCCAGGAAGAACAGACTAGTGAGTCTGAAGGGGATTAGGAAACTAGATAGAAGGCTTTTGTAGCAGGGTGAGGGAAAGCCTCCCACAGCTAAGTAACATTTCTAAGGCATTTGCCTAGTGACTTTAAGGTAATTAAGATTTTTGGACGCTACACTAAGTAGTAGTTTACATATGATCCTGCTTCAGGATGACAGAAATATTTATTGAGCCCTACATACTAAAAACTACACACCTTTACAGCACTTTACATTATCTAATGCAAACCAAAGCAATCATCTTTGTGTTATTAGTAAATGAGAAAAGTGAGACACTGGTAAGTTAAATGGAATTAGTAATCCTGTTCCTGCTGATGGAGGACAGGTTAAAGGCATCCTTGTTACTTAGCTGAAAGCTAACATCCAAGGGCCCAAAGTCTTCCAAAATGAAAAAGTTATGAAGCCTCCACTTATCTGACCAATCTCTTTGAGCACTACTGTAGTTTGTTAAGGAGTACCCAACAGGCACTTTCCACAGCCAATTAAAAAAACGAAAACCAATCTGAAGAAAGCAATGACACCATTAATGTGAAGCCCACTGTGCCCTCTTGCTCAGGCCAGGGCCCAACATGCTTCACTGTTCTGAGCATTCAACAGAGCAGCCCCCTCTCAAGGGTTTTTACTGTGATCCACTCTGCTCAGAGAAATGAGATAAAAAATGTGGTCAGGAGAAACCATTTCTCTCTGCTTCCACTATCAATTATGCAAATGTACGCTTACATGCAACCTGAACCTCCATCAAATCTGATTCCTCTTCCTCAGAACAGGTGCTACTTCCTACAACTTCTTAGCGTTCACTTGCTGAGCCATGTTAAACAGCCCTTGCTACAGGATGTAACAAGGGGTTTGTTTAGCTTTATTTCCTGTCATCTCTTGACTTTTACTCTATACTCAAATCACACACCCTTTACAATCTCCTGAATATAAACACACTCTTGCAATTCCTTCCACTCTTACCTCCTATCTTCTTTGCACCTAACTGCTCACTCCCACGGCAGCCTGTGCTGGGAGCTGCTCAGCAGCAGGGGTCAGGGCCTTCACACCGCAGCCACACAGGCTACTTACACCCCGAGCAGGAACACTGTCTCACTCACACTTGTCACCCTAACATGCAGCCCGGGGAAGTGCTTGAACAAGTCTATGGACTACAGATAGGAAATGAACTGTGCCAGTGTGGATTTACCCTGGGAAGTAACCTACCTAAACTGTATCCTAAGCATTCATGAATTTTAGAGTCCTTTCCTCTCCTGATCAGCTGTAAATTTTTTGCAGGATGCAGTCCCCATGATCATCCATGTGTTGGGGGCTACACTTAACCTAAGGGAGTAATACTGACACTATATTCTTCAGCTTCACCTGTTATAGAACCCTGATAACCTCTTTAAACGTCCAGACACCCATTCCATAGAGCTATAGTGAAGGAAGTGGCCCATTTCAGTGATGGTCCAGCCACAAAGAAAAATTACCTAGCACCCTATTCTATTTTAGACATCACCTGATGCATTCTAATTCCTCATTCATTTATGACCCCTCTGCCATGAGGTCCTTGAGAGCCCTAGATCTCCAGCAGCTATGCAGGAGGTGCTCAGCAGACACCCAATGGCACATGGATCATGTCAGGCTGGCTGCTGCTCAGAGGCCAGACTGCATGGGTGGTGACTGTATGGCAGCCTCCTCCACACTAGTTGACTGGAAAAGGAACAGATACTCAGGCAGAAAAGGGCATTTGTGAGGTCTGTCCTAAAAGGATAATCTAGACCAACTGGGATTCTTTCACAGAATTTTAGAATTAGACAGAGAGATGTGGTCAGAAAGAACAGCTGATGTTGATGCTTTGGGTAATGTGAAACTTTAACTGCAAACATGAGAAGTCATCCATCAGTGAGGACAGCGGCAGAATACCAGGTGGCGGTGGTAGCAGCAGTGAGAGGTGGAGGATGGGGGGCAGGGAGAGGGCACACTGATGTCCTTGGCTGCTGATGGTTCCAGCTGATGAGGCCTGGCTATAAGTTATTTGAAGTAACAAAAAAATTAGACACTGCTGTTTGACCTCAGAAAGAACACCAAAGTGAAGGACTTGGTTTAACAAGAGGACACTGTAGCCAAGGTCTTGTTACCCAGACCTTTATACTCTGGGTATCCTTTCAAGGTGTTTCCCAAATAAACAGCACCCTTTTCCACAATCCAAGTATGGAAGCTTGAGGATGGAGCAAATCACCAACATAGCTTCTCTCTGACCCCTAAATGCCTTGGTTCACCGTACAGATCCTGGGGCTTACTCACTATATTAAAATATAAACTAGTGGAGAGCAAGCAAAGAAAAAGGGAGAATGAATCACAGAAAAATTCATTCTAAGAATGATTTTTAATAATATACCTTGCTTGTGCCCATTCTCTGTTTCTTGTTTCTTGCCTGATCTCAAGATAAAAAATGAGGGAAAGAAGAAAGGAGGCAGACAGAATAGATGGGTAGAAAATAGATGAAAATGATAAAGATAGTAACAAAATAAAAGCTTAATAGGAAGACACAGGAGGAAGAAGTGAAGGGTACTGAAACAGGATGGATACAAGAAACAAAGCTGGTACAATAATAATCTTGAGGAATTACATAACCCGAAGTCTAGCCTGCATAAGGACTAAACAGTGATAGCTCATAGGCATGTCTTCCACTGCCACCCACATCTTTCTTAATTCCCCTGCCTCCCATTGGAGATTCCAGCTTGCTGTTGAAAGGATTCCTGCAGCCTCAGTCTGCTCCAAATCTTTCTTTAGCATTCTGAGCTGTAGATCTCCTTCCTGTGCTTCCTGACTCTCCCATGCATCATCTTCTTCTTCTTCTTCTTTTTTTTTTTGCACTTATAAACACACTTAATCCTGAAGCCGAGTGTGGTGGCGCATGCCTATAATCCCAGCACTCAGGAGGCTGAGGCAGGAGGATCGTTGCAAGTTCGAGACCAGCCTGGGCTACAAAGTGAGTTCAAGGCCAGCCTGAACTGCATAGTGAGACCCTGTCTCAAAAGACTAGGGCCGGGGACTTAGCTCAGTGGCTTAAGTGCCTGCCTGGCAGGTGGGAGGTTGTGAGTTCGATCCCCAGTACCAAAACGAATGAACAAACACACACATTTAATCCTACCTTTCACCATACAAACACTCCCTGGCAGACTACTGGTTAGCCAAATTGACACCATTCTGAAAGCCACTTTTTTTTTTTTTTTTTTTGTCTATCCCCACTAGACAGAATGGAAGAGCTAATTCTTTTGTCAGTCTCCCTTGCTTCTGGGGGTGAGGCATGTATAGCTGTGGTCAGTGAAATGCAAGGGGTATTCTGAGGGGGTTCTGGAGAGACATTTTCTAATAAAATACTTTGGTATTGCTGGTTCTACCCATTTCTACTACAGATGCAGACATTTTACCTGAAGCTTGATTACCATCATACAACCAAGAGAGAAACCCCTTGAAATATCCAATTACATCTGTGAACCAATACCAGCACCCTCTAGATTTGCTGAGGAAAATTCATCTCTACTTGCTTAAGCCATTGTTAAATGGGCTTTTGATTATCTGCAGCCAAAGGCTCTTCTGATAGGTAAACCCTCTTTTAGCCCCCATCTCCCTCTGGTTATCTAAATCTCTCCTGTCCGTAAAGCTAAGTCCCTTACAACATTTAACTCACTCTTTAAGCAATTAAAATTTACAGAGGTTTTAACATCTATTTTAAATTGGTAATTATAAGCAAAGGACATAGTCTGTGTTAATCTTTACCTTCTGTGGCATTGGGTTAGATTATCCCTATCCTACACTAAAATTCTTTTACCTCTATGGCACTACCACTTTCTGATTTTCTATTTTTCTTCTGGGAGTTCATTCCTTTTAGCTTCTACTTACTGCTCCTTGTCCCACTTAGTCTTACAGTGACAGTACTGCAAGTACTGCCTTCTACTTATTTGTGTGTATTCTGCTGCCTATTAGAAATCTTCACTCTGCCCATAGACTTATCACATGCCCTTAAACTGAACACAGCATTGCCTGGCAAAACTGGCTGACTTTGTATGTTCTCAGTTATGGCATTTTATGAGCTACTGACTTTTTTGTAGAGTCTGCCTCATCACTGCTTCAGTTCTTCTTTCCCCACACAATACACTGCCCCTTCCTTAGTTCAGCCTTTACAACAGTGATGGCGAATCTTTTACAGTTCTCAATGATAACAAACAGCCAGCTGTAGCACATATGCCACAGTTTCACCACCACTGCCTTAGAAAATAATGTATCTTAATCATTGATTTTCTAATGATATCTTTAATATGACTTAATTTAATATTAATTAAGTATGGGTGTAATAAATGAAATTAAACTACTATCACTATTAAGATGTATAAAGTATTCCTATGATTATTTTCAATATATTCTGAGTTGCAAAGGATTTGCCAATATGCCAAGATATCCATGCCTATTAGTGTTTGATCCTACTTGCTCTTCTCTTTTTTACTTAAGACAGTCAAATACAACACACACATATATAGAGTCCATGTTGTACATATAGACCATATTTAGTCTTCCAAACAGTTAATTTAACAACAGTTTACTATTGATGAGAACTCATAACAGCATGCCAGTGCATTAAGATTTGTGCCACTATTCTATTACCTGGTAGAAACCAGCCTATATTTTAGGGTAAAAAGTAAGGAAGGGAGAAGGGAAGAAACATGGTAGATAATAGCCATTGGTAGATGCAGAATTTTGACTACAAACATCTAAGTAAAACAAACTGAAATAGAAGCATCTAGAAAACATGTAAGAGAGTAAAAGACCAGAAATTTCCCAGGATCAATGTTTGTAGTATTTTTAGCAAATAGGGGTACTACAGGCTTTCAAAATCCAAAATCTCTCAATTACCAGATAAGGAAACCATGACCCAGTGAAAGTGGGTGATTTTTCCAAATTAGTGGTGGCCAAGACAATCTACCGGGTCTTTGGGCTGACCAGCCATGCTCTGTGACATTTTCCTTTCACTATGAAGTACCTGATGTCCAGAGGAGAATCTGCAGTATGACACAACAGAACTTATCTTCATTATGTATATACTAGTTACTCAAACCTGACATAAAGTAACTTTGTATCATCTGAATCAAAATTTCTCCACTCTCATAAGGTTTCCCTGCCATGGTATGTATTATCTGACATGGTATATGGTATTTCAATTAAAAGATTCCCAGTTACATTTAATAGGCATCTACATTAATATGACTTATGTGATAATTACGTAAGAGTTAATTATGATGAAGGGGCTCATGAATACTTTCCTCACATATGAGTTCTCTGATGTCTTGTAAGGTTTGTACTCCGACTGAAGGCTTTCCCACATTCACTACACTGATAGGGTTTCTCTCCTGTATGAGTCCTCTGATGCACTATAAGAGATGAATTCTTAATGAAAGCTTTCCCACACTGATCACATTCATAGGGTTTCTCGCCAGTATGGATTCTTTGATGCTCAATAAGGTAGGCACTCTGGCTGAATGCCTTCCCACATTCAGAGCATTCATAAGGCTTCTCTCCAGTGTGAATAACCTGATGTACAGTCAGGGATGATCGTCCAGTGAAATGTTTTCCACATATCATACACTCATAAGGTTTCTCTCCAGTGTGAATTCTCCGATGTTGAGTAAGAGATGAGTTCTTACTGAAAGCTTTTCCACACTGATTACATTCAAATGGTTTTACTCCAGAGTGAAGTCTTTGATGTTCTATAAGGTATGTACTCTGGCTAAAGGATTTTCCACATTTATTACATTTATACGGTTTTTCTCCAGTGTGATTTCGTTGATGTAGGGTAAGGGTAGAACTCTTGCTAAAGGCTTTTCCACATTCACTGCATTCATAGGGTTTTTCTCCAGTATGACTTCTCTGATGCACAATAAGATGCATGCTTTGACTGAAGGCTTTTCCACATTCATTACATTCATAGGGTTTTTCTCCTGTATGAGTTCTCTGATGTACAGTAAGATTCATGCTTTGTGTAAAAGCTTTCCCACATTCATTACATTTGTAGGGTTTCTCTCCAGTATGAATCCTTTCATGTTGAATAAGGGAGGAATTCTTACGGAAGGCTTTCCCGCACTCTTTGCACTGATATGGTTTCTCTCCAGTGTGAGTTCTTTGATGGACAGTAAGGTTCATGCTCTGACTGAAGGCTTTCCCACATTCATTGCATTTATAGGGTTTCTCTCCAGTATGAATTCTTTGATGTACGGTAAGGGAGGAACGTTCAATAAAGTGCTTACCACAGACATTGCACTTATAGGGTTTCTCCCCAGTATGAATTCTCTGGTGTTTAAGAAGGGATGAGCTCTGGCTGAAGGTTTTCCCACATTCATTGCATTCATAGATTTTCTTTCCTACAAACATTCTTTGAGTTTTCATTAACTCAGAGTTTTGTTTGGCATCTTTTCCATGTGAATTTCACTTGTGGGGAGATTTTGACATAGGAATCCCTTGCTGTGTATTAAGGACTGAATCCTGATTGGAACATCTCTCAAGGTTATTACCTCTACATACCTTCCTCTTAGTGAGGGTTTCCTTATGGGTAACTTGGCTCAGATGTCTTTCCTGTTGCTTCTCTAACCAGTAATCAGGTTTCCAGGCTTCTGCTAAAATTGAATGCCAGAGATCTTTCCTTTCCATTAAGGATCCATTGAATAAATCTTCAGTAATGTTGAGCTTTGGAGATAACTCATTGTGTTCAAGTCTTATCTCTGGGTCTGAAAAAATAAATTAAAATGCACATTAGTTTCTGTGTTGGGAGAGTGAAAACTTTAAAGTTGGTATTAAATGACTGAAACTAGAATAAACATTAGACATATTTCAGAGTTTTCAAAGATATCTTGATAATTAGATAAAGAAACTAGAAGAGAGGGAAAGAACAGTGGACCTGTCCACAAAAAACAGGGGAACTAGAAGCAGGTGATGGCAAATCCATTGGTTAATAGAAGAAAAAGTACATTTAGGAGGGATGGGCAGTGGAATCACTGAACACTGGTCCAAGTCTAATAATGAAGATGAAACTACGGGAAAATACATGAAGTGATGTGATTGGGAGAAGTACATCAGAAAGCTGCAACAGCATGCAATATGTATATCTATGTCTATCTCTCTCTCTTTCTCTTTCTCTCTCTATCTATATACATATCAGCATTTTGTTCCCTCCTATAAGGCTAAGAATCCTACAGCAAATTAATCTTTAGAAAACATCAGTGTCACACAGGGAAGAGGTTGCTGATCTGAGAATCAGACAAATGGGCTCAAACCATGGCTTCTCATGCCATCTAAATCCCTTTTTTTTTTTTTCAGTACTGGGAATCAAACTCAGGATCCTGTGCTTGCCAGGTAGGTGCTGTGCTTCTGAGCTATACCATTAGCCCCATGGGATCTAAATGAATTACTTGATTCTCTGGGTCTGAGTTTTTATAGACATAAAATTTCTGCATTATATATATATATATATACACACACACATATAAAATTTATTCTTAGAGAAGGAATAGGATGATATATGAAAATTATTTTAAATGAACATACACATTTGGAACAGAAAGCACCAGAACACACTTGAAACTACCTCTTGAGCAAGGATGATGCAATTTAAAGGCTTTTCCTCCCTAAACTTTAAGCAGACTGTGATGTCTCACATAGAAAGCACCCTAAAGGACCACACCCTTTCCTACATATCCTTTCTGTGATTATGAGAACTGGTGACAAGGTAAACTGTTGAAATGCTGGAGAGAGGGCTGATGAAAGGACACTGGAGCAATTCAGACTTTATTTATTCAGAACCCATTTCTTATCCCAGGAAAAAATGGTCCACTGGCAATGAGTACAAAGGACAGGAAACTGCAATCTGAAAATCAACCTTATGACCGCTGATCAAAGTAAGCAGAATGGAGATCAACACTGAATCAGTGAACGACAGGCTGTGAGCACAGGCTCTGCTGTGAAGCAAGAGAGATTCATTAACTGAGATCACCCTTTCTAACCTAATCTATTTACATAAAATAAGAGAAACAATGGAAAATCAAGCAGGCCCCATTTCCAAAATATATACACCACCAAGTAACCCCAGAGAAGATACATCTAATGGAACATGAAAATATCAGCAGGCAACTGATGAACTGGAGATTGCTTCATGCTCAACCTCACTATGGTCACATTCGGCTGATTCAAGTTCTTTGGGACTATTTAAACTGCAACCCACCAACTAACATAAAGGACAAAGAAATCTCCTACTGTCAGACAAACACGAAGTCCAAATAGAACCACTTCTATTCAAAGGTAGATAATCATAGAAAGTATTATCTTTGGAAATTCTACAGAAGATCAGGAAATAATTTTTAAATATAAGAAGAATAGTAAGAAACAAAGGCATGAAAACCAAAAGGGGGAATCTGAGTTGAAAAAATGCTTCCAGTCACCAAAAGACATTATAAAATGGAAGAAAACAAGTTATATACTGGGAGAAGATATTTATAACATATGAGCCATATAAAAGTACAAGCTAGACAGATAAAACAATGTCTATGAAACACTAAGCCACTACAAAGGGGCAAAAAACTTAAATAAGTACTTGGGAAAACATAAATGTTTTTATGTTTATGTTTTGTGAATATAAGCAAAGATGTCCAATCTCAGTATTAGCCAGTGGAAGGCACATTAAAACTGTAATGAAAGTCAGGCACAGTGTTGCATGCCTGTAATCCTGGCATGAATGAATAATGGAGGCAAAGGTAAACACACACACACACACACACATATATATAAAATAAAAAAATATATACATATATATGCCATCTGGATAACGTTTTAAAACAGATTAAAACTGGCTGGGTATAGTGGCATATTCCTGTAATGCCAGCACTCTAAAAGACTGAGGCAGGAGGATCACAAGTTTGAGGTCAGCCTGGGCAGTTTAGCAAGACTCTGTCTAAAATAAAAAGCATTGGGGACTATCTCAGTGCAAAGTCCCTGGCTCTAAGTCCCAGTACAAAAAACAAAACAGAAAACCCCACAACACTCACAAAAACAGTAAAACTAAAGTGTATTGTCTAGAGGCTCATTTACAGATGGCAGTATTATAAAGAACAGAGGTAAGGGAACTATCACAAAAATCAGAATAGTAGGTGTATACGGAGTGGAGGTAAGAGGATGTGAATGCAGGGATGCACGTAAAACATTTCTATGATGCTACAAATTTGTTTCTTGATCTGCATTCTGGGACATAAGTGTTTATTATTCATTAATCTTTATCATTATTAACTATAAAGGAAAGCAGTACAGTATAGCGGAAGATAACAACTCTGGAGCTAGATTATCTGGTTTAAATTTAAACTCAACTACTATTAACTGTGTGATCTTGGGTAGGTTTCTTAATTTCTCTGTGCTTCAATTTCATCATCTGTTATATGGTACCTATCAGTGTTGACATAAGAACACAAATTAGTTCAAATTTGTAACAGACTCAGAAGAATATGCAGGTTTCTTGTTAAACAGTAAACACACATACATATTTCAAAAATCAAGTGAGAAAAAGAGCAGCAAATCATTTGTTATTCTGAGAAATATGAACAATTTTAAGTGTGAACATCCTTTTTAAAACAAGTTATTAGATTCAACATATTGCCATGGACTATAGAGAACTAATTTCAAAGTTAGTTCTGAAGACTTGATGCTTAACAAAAAAGACACATTACCTACATATTTTTAAAAACTGGCCTAAAACATCTTCCCAGGAAAACATGATGTGAAAGATGATGAGCCATCTCTGTGAAGGACTGAGGAAAGGAAGCCTGTGTGACT
The DNA here is from genome assembly GCA_004363535.1 of Dasyprocta punctata. Classification (NCBI taxonomy): domain Eukaryota; kingdom Metazoa; phylum Chordata; class Mammalia; order Rodentia; family Dasyproctidae; genus Dasyprocta; species Dasyprocta punctata. The sequence continues at coordinate 11,264 of RJWM01025249.1, read as the reverse complement.
CAGGAAGTCAACGTTGACAGCACTCTACACATATGGAGAACAACACTTTTTTTTGAAACCAGGGCTAACTATTTTGCCCAATGTGGCCTTGAATTCATGATTTTCCTGCCTGTCTTCCAAGTAACTAGCCCAAGATGATACATGACTATCCTTATATAGTCACTTATCATTAAACAATGGGGATACATTCTGAACATTGCATCACTAGTTGACAGTCACTGTGCAAACAACGTAGAGTGTATTTACACAAACTGTGACAGCTACAACATCACTAGATGATGTAGTGCTATGCAACCACTATCAGTATGCAATACCATTGATTGAAGTGTCATTAAATAGTGTTAGGATTTATGTCTCTATGTCCCCGTAAAGCCTCATGTGACATCACAGTCAACACTTGGGAGGTAACTGGATTATAGGGTCATAATAGCTGACTTGCAGTTAGGAGGTAAGGTCTGGCCAGAAGAAACCAGTCACTGTGGGTTATATCTTTCTTCCCAGCTCTTCCTTCACTCTTTGCTTTCTGTTTGCATGAGGTGAGCAGTTTTTCTTCTGCTATGCCTTGGAGCCAGCTGACTGTGGAATGTGAGACAAAATAAACCTCTCCTCACTTAAATGATGGGTGTCAGGTGTTTTGTCTGAGCAGTGAAGAAAGTGACTAAGGGAGTGGCACGCGACCAGTGCAGACTCCAGGAAGAGAAAGATGTGCCCCTGGAGAACCCGCCATGTTGGGTTAGGGAGGTTCAAACCAGAAGACAACTAGCCTGCCTTCCTGGTGAGTGGTGCACGACCAGCGCGGACTCCAGGAAGAGAAACATGTGCCTCCCAAGAACCTGCCATGTTGGGTCAGGGAGGTTTGAACCAGAAGACAAACAGCCTGCCTTTCTGGGGAGTGGTGTGCGACTGGTGCAGACTCCAGGAAGAGAAAGATATGTGCCTCCTGTAAGTCTACTGGTGTGTGGGCTAAGAATCAAGGACAGCCCCCTGCTGGTTTGGGGGACTGGCTAAGTTGATAGCAACTAAGGTACATGAAGCAACTAAATACTTGTATTGTTTGGTTGATTTTGCAGGCCTGGGGCCAGCAGCCTGAGCATCTCTTGGGAAGATGACAGTATACAATGTGGCAAATATGGGGATTCCCTTCTATGTTGTCTTTGAGGCCCAATATTGTTCTCACTGTTTTTCTTTATTCTGATTAATTTTTTTTGCTTTATTTCATATTGTTTTTATTGGTCTTATTCTGTTTTGTTTTTGGTTTGATTTTACTATATCTGATGGAATGGTCAACTATTGTGAAGATAAGATATACTATAGTAGCTATTGTTTTCCTAGTATCTTGCTTTGAAGTTCTGTACAGTTCTACTGTTTTATTTTGATTGACTTTGTTCTGTTATGTTTTGATGGATTTTACTATCTTTAAAATAAAAAAAAGTGACTAAGACGCGGCATGGCTGTTTGTGATTCAGTGTTGCAGTATCCCCCAGCATTCACGAACAATTATTAAATACTCAACCTAAAAAGCTGGGCCAGGGATATAGCTCAGTGACATAGCGCCTGCTGGGCAAATGCAAGGACCTGAATTTGATCCCTGGTAAAAAAAAAAAAAAAAAAAAAAAAAAAAAAAGTAAATTTTTGAATGGGAAAAGTTGGGGTAAACAAAAATTGTCCATAAAATACTGAATCCACTGGTAAGTATTTTTAAAAAGTCAATAAAAATAACTGATGACAAACTGGAAATGCATAAAAAAAGAAGAACCAGAAGTAGCAAAGATTATACAGGTACACTAATTTTTTTCTTAGGAGAAATTAATATGAAGTTTTATTTCTACAAATGGTAAGAAAATAGGACTTAGACTATTATTTAAAACTAAATGGGCAAAAATGAATGTGGCTAAAACTATATGTCTCCAGATTAACATGGAAGGCAAATGGAATAAACAATTACATAAAACAAAGAATACTCAGGCAGTATTACCAATGTCACAAAACAAAACTAGAAAAAGAACATTTTTATTATACCAATAGATGTCTATTACATTGGTTCAAAACACTATTTATCATTAATAAAAGAAATCATTAAAATAGCCCCTGAAAAGTTGAAAGTTAAAAGATAAATGCAAACAGTCAAATTGTACACTTATAAATATCAAAGTTAAACAGGATAGAGGGTTGTAAATGATGAGACAATCAGGAGTAATTAAAATATGTCTGTTATGAATATTTATGCCTCAATAATGGACAGAAAACAATAGAGGTCATGAAACAACAGTAAAGAAAATAAAAATTGTCAGAAATATAAAATGTAAAGCAGGTTTTGAATATATATCAGTACTTCACAAAGCAAATAAATACAAAAACCAGAATCATTAAGGAAAATAATTAAGTGCATATAGATAAAACTCAACATTTTAGTCATATTAAAAGCTTTTATTGGCCATGTGTGGTGACACATGCCTATAGTCCCAGCACTCAGGAGGTTAGGCCAGGAGGATCATTACAAGCTCAAGGACAGCCTGGACTACATAGTGAGCTTAAGGCCAGCCTGAACTACATAGAGAGAGGAAAGCCTCATGGATCTGTTATAGGACAAAACTAAAAAAGTCTAACATTAATCTCACTAGAGTACCAGGAAAGGAGAGAAAATTCAGGGTTAAGAAAAAACATGAAGAAATAATTGCTAAAAATTTACCAAACTTAGCAACTGACATAAAGTTAGACTTAGGAAGATTAGCAAACTGTGAACATCATCAATCCATGGAAATCCATGTCTAAATCTATTATAATCAAATTACATAAGAAAAAGAAAATCTTATTATTTTTATTTGTATTGGGAATTGAACTCTGGACTTTGCACTTGCCAGGCAGCCACTGGAGCCACTGAGCTACATGCAGCAATAATCTTAAAATTAAACAGAGAAAAATGATTTACAAGGGTGGACAACTGTTTGGGTAAGTGAATTTCTTATCAGAAACCATGAATGCCAGAAGTGTTATCAATCATTTTAAAGTGCTGAAAGAAAAGTACTGCAGGCCGAGGAGTTAGCTCAGCGGCTCAAGCACTTGCCTGGTAAGTGCGAGTTCATGAGTTCAATCCCCGGTACCAAAAAAAAAAAAAAAAAAAAAAAAAAAAAAAAAAAAAAAGAAAAGTACTGTATCATGAAGAATATCCCTCAGGAATGAAGTCAAAACAGAGACCCTCATATGAAAGAACACTAACTGAATTTGTCATCAGTAGACCTACCCTGTAATGTCATCATACTGTCAAAGCCAGAACTTTTAATAAGTGTTCTTAAACAGTGCTATTTATTTACACATCAAGATTATAACCATGACTAAGAAGAATTCACCTAGGAATTCAAGAACTATTCACTATTAAGAATCTAGTAATAAGCTGGGCATGGTGGCACACACCTTGGAAGTTGAGGCACAAGGATCACCAGGAGTTGGGGGCCAGCCTGGGCTACATATAGAGTTCAACGCCAGTTTGAACTACATAGCGAGACTCTGTCTTGAACAAAACAAAATAAAACACAAAACAAAGAATCCAGTAATATCATACTAGCAGGTCACAGTATAAAGAACATATTATCAACCTGATAAATGTTTGAAAAATACTTAACATCCAACATTCATTCCTGATTAAAAAAATACTGGCATTGCACTAAGTATAAAAATAAAACAGAAGAAATGTCAGTAGCAACAGATTCAAGAAAGGGTTGCTATTACTACTACTGTTTGTTTGTTTAAGAAAGGATTTTGCTGTTGCTGAGTTGCATGCGTTGGGTTTGAAGTTACCATCCTCCTGTCCGGGCTTCTCAGAGTGCTGGGATTCCGAGTGTGAGCCACTACATTCAGCTATTAGTATTACTATTACTGTTTACTGCTATTTTCAAAGTGTGACCAATACAATTATGAAATTTGGAGGGGAGAAAATTTTAATTTCTTTTTAGATTATACGACTGTCTAGCTAAAAAATGAAAAATTGTTAGGATGCCTTTACTCAATCTTAGTGAAGTACTGTGTGCCTAAACTTGAGCATTAAGCATCAAAAAGTACCTCTTCCAGGATGGATAATGTTTCATATCCTTAACATTGTGCTGTGCCATCAAACAAACACATTACAAAGCATATAGCCTTATGATTGGCCATAAAAAGGGCTCCCTGACTGCTGATTTTTATCATTACTATTGTTAATGTTTTATGTTAAGCAGTACATAATTCTGCACTTCCTTTTTTCCTAACCAGAACTTTCCAGTGACAGCCCATACTTCCTGGGCATAAAATTCTTTTTCAGCCTTTTCTAACTACTTTACAAGATTTATGTAACCTAGGGAGTCATCAGGACATGAACAAGAGTCTGCAGGGTGGCGGGTCTGAGGAAGCACACACACGGCAGCACCTCTGGCTGGAACAGGCTATCATAGAGGCAGAGAGCTTGCAGAGTACTGGGGGATGCTGGCCAGCTGCGCCCACTCTTTGCAGAGCAAGTCGATATACTTCCTTTTTTATATTTCTTCCATCTACTGGGTAATGAATGGTTCAGTTACTCCTGATACTCATCTGGACCATCTCAAAATGTGTAAGAGGCAAACAACAGGCTTTCACCTTACGGTGGTCATGGGGAGCTTCCTGGAGAGCTTGAAATATTATAGACTCCCCAACTATATTTTTAGACATAATCTTTGATAATAGATCTCTATAACTTTATACATGGCTTAACCTTTGCTTCTTCCATAACAAAACATCATAAACTTATTTAAGTCCAATGATCAAGAATCAAAGGCTGAAATTCACAACTTTCCATATTACTAATGCTGTCCAGCTTTGATTAAATATTAACAAGCTTACTAACAATAATGTTGGCAACAGGAACAGCACTTCCACCTTCATGTTTTCTACTTTTATAATAGCAAAATCTAACAAAGTACTCAACAACTATGTAATTAAAAGTTTAGTATAGAAAAAAAAAGACGTAACAAAAATAAAGTGAGGCTTGGCTATATAAGTTCTAATTTTACTTCTACTACAAAATAAGTCATAGCACGGTAAAGAAAGGAAGTTACAATCTTTGCCTTTTACCATTAATCCTGAAGATGAAAACAAAACTAAGTAAGTCATAGCAGGGTGAAGAAAGGAAGTTATGATCTGCTTTTTATCATTAAAACTGAAGACAAAAACACAGCAAAAGAAGCACCTGTATTCAAATTCTGGTATGTTCTTTCACCTTTCTGAGAATGTTTTTCCCACTGTAAAAGAGGCCCAAAATACCTACCTGCTAGTTTTGTTATGATGAGTGAATCAAATGATGCCTGGATGGAAGAGCCAGGCACCACTGTATCATTTGATGCTCTCTCTTCTTGGTATGGACAGGACACTAAGAGAACTAAATGGCAGACTAACCTGGCAGTAATTTCCAAGCAAATCTGGAGTTTGCATGTCACCATGTTCGCTGGGCTCAATTTAACTGCTCCACTTTCTTCAATCTAGTTCCTTCCATAAGAGATAAGTCTCGGTTTTTGTAGCTACATTCGAGTCCTACCCTTTTAAGAAACACCACCACAGGCACTCTGCTTTTGACTTCTTTCTGTTTTTGTTCTTTCTTTTCCTTCAGAGCGAACCTTACTGAAATGACTGTACTTATTTGTTCCCCTTTCACTTATTCACTTAGTTTTTACTAGTATCTCCTTTACTTTTCCACTCACAGAATATCTTCCTTAGCACTAAACCACTCTGCTGGGTTGCAGGCCACTTCTCATCACTGACAGCATAAGGCACTCTGCACTTCTTGACAGTGCTTTTCTTTCCTCCCTTGATCCAACCCTCTCCTGCTCTTCTGCCCATGCTTTCTAAGTATGCTTTGCTAGGGCACCTTTGGCCCCCAGCCAAATGTAGCTGGCCTCAGGGTTCTAGTCAGGCTATTCTGTCTTTCTCACTTCACATTTCTGATACTACCCAATCCTCAGTGATAGGAGTTTTGCAAATATGGTTATAACTTTCAAATCAACATTTTCATGTGATTTCTAAAAACTTTACTTGATATCATTCAAAATCTACTCAACATATACATTAAATACTCTGGCAGGCACTGGTATAGACAGAGGATAGAAAAATGTATAATCAATAATGACAATGTAGGGAGCCTGTATGCTAGTGGGCAGGCAGATACCCAAAGAGGTGTGTACAGTACAGTGTGAGATACAATTGTCAGCAAGGAAAGAGTCTTTATGCCCCAACCTAGTGGAGAAGTCTGCAGATGGGGGTGAAGTAAAGGAATGAGAGAGGAAAACTGCATAAACAATATGGTTCCATCTCCTGCCCCTAAAAACTCACAGAAATGACATCAAAACAACAAAAAAGCCTTTAAAACCCACTAAAATAATCTAATAAGCATGGAAATAATACTGCATATGTACACCAACCCATATCCCCAAAACAACCTAGAGAACGTAAATGTCTTCATGAAAATTGCTATTGTAAAAGAAGGCACTCTCAGAGACTAACAGCACAGCTTGTAGAAATTAAAATTCTGATAGAAGTGGATTTTGCACTGAAGGAATGAAAGGCATAGTTTAATGAAACTAGCACTCTCTCTTCTCCATATGCCATGCTCCTCCCAATCAGGGCCTTCCTTTCAGAAGGGGATGCCAGGCAGTGTGCCCCTGAGAGGGCAGTGTGTGATTGAAATACATAGCTTCATAGGTTTACCTTACTCATGCAGATCTTTCTTAAAACGAGAAATAAACTTTTTGATACTGTTATTCTTCTAAAAGATCACACATCAAATGGAGTAAATTAGGGTATCTTAAATCATAAAAAATATATTAAAGTGATGAAGTTCTAGGTACCACAGCAGCAAAAGGTCTTCAGATATAATATTTGCCAGTCCAAATCATTTTGCTTCACAAAATTCCAATCAGTTAAATCTCAATAATAACAGGAAATAAAAGTGAACACCTAAGAATACACTTATTAGAAATATGTAAGCTCTTCCTGATTAGTCTGTAAAAACCTAACAAAGACCACAATGAAAGATATGAACAGAGAGAAGAACAATTTTGTTACTTAATAGCAAGAACAAACATTGTAAAGGTAGTAGTCTTCCTCAAATTGAAATATTCATTTCTTTTAATTTTTTTTATTTTAAAGAGAACAAAACAAAATAAAACAGAACAAAGCAGATGAGAACAAAGCAATGCAAACAACACAGGACTTCAAAACAAGACAACAGGAAACCAACAGTGGCTACCATAAAGTCTCTTGTCTTCTTTGAAATAGTTGTCCATATCTTCACACACAATAAGTTCAAACAAAACAAAACAGTATAAAACTAATCAAAACAAAAGAATGAAAGCATTACAGGTCTTCAAAACCAGACAATAGGAAATCAACAATAGCTACCATAATGTCTCATTTTCTTCGAAATAGCTGTCCATACCTTTCCACATATTGAAATCAAATAATAGAAAACAGACTAAAACCGATCAAAACAAAGAATAAAAGCATATAGTAAAAATTAGACAAACCAAAGCAAAATAAAACCAAACTAAACAGAACAATGAAAACAATACAGGATTCAAATCATGGTAATAGATTAACAATGGCCACTGCCTTCCCTTTTTAGACACTTCCTCCCCTTTCACTTTCACAATATGTAGTGTGTATTTTTTTATTTTGAAGAGAATAAAACCAAATGAAATAAAACAGAACAGTCAATCAAAACAACAATGAACATGGTACATGACTTCAAATAATGATAAAAGGAAATCAATAAAGGCTACCATAATGCCTCTTGTTATCTTCAAAATAACTGCCCATACCACCAGGCATAATAAAATCAAACAAAATAGCACAGAATAAAACCAATAAAAACAAAACAATGGAAGCAGTACAGAACTTCAAAACAACAGTAAAACAACAATGGTTACCATAATGCCTCTTGTTATCTTCTAAGTGGTTGCCTATATCATCAGACATAATACAATCAAACGAATCAAAGTAGAATAAATTCACTCAAAACAAAACAATGAAAGCAATACAGGGCTTCAAACCAAAATAATAGGGAATCAACAACGGCTATCATATTTTTGTTATCTTTGAAATAACTATCCATGCCATCAAATATAATAAAATTAGACAAACTGAAACAGAGTAAAACAAAACCAAACAGAGCAATGAAAACTATCAGCAATTTAAATCATGATAACAGATTAACAGTGGCCACTGCCTTTTCTTTTTAGACATTTCCTCCCTTTTCGCTTTCACAGTAGTACTATGTATTTTGGATCCCACTAACTCCTTTAGTTTTTTATACTAGGGAGGCAACAGGATGTTTACCCATGTGACTCTGAATTATTTCATCCATGAGCATGACCTTGAGTTGTATCCATTTACCTACAAAGCCTTGAGGTTATCTTCTTTATAGCTGAGCAGCTTTTCATTGGATAAAAATGCCATGTCTTTCTTGTCCACTCTGCAGCTAATGGTCAAGCTACTCCCACTTCTTTCTGGTTCCCTGTCACATAGATCATTGTTCTCTCTCCTTTGGTTTTCAATCTATGAACCCCATTTCGAGTTAAATGAGTTTCCTGTGTAAAGCATATTGATGGATCCTGTCTCCTGATCCACTTTGCCTGTGTTTCTTTTTATTGGTGAATTGAGGCCATCTATATTAATGGTTATGGCCAAACATGCACTGCCTTGTCTCTGCCATGCTATTTTCCTGCCATTGGCTGCCTACTTTTCCTCTCCATTCAGTTGTCTACCCTGCTCAGTGATACCCCTCTGCCACTGTTCCTGGAGCTGTGGTCTTTCTCATCTCTCTCTAGAATGTCCTTCAGTATTCTTTGTAAGGTTGGTTTGGTGGTCATGAATTCCTTCAGTTGTTCTTTGTCATGGAAGTATCTTGTTTCTCCATTAAATCTGAAAGATAGTTTTGCAGGATACATCAATCTAGGTTGGAAGTTGTTTTCTTTCAGGACTTGAAATACTTCACTCCAAGCTCTTCTTGACTTGATGGTTTGTGTTGAGAAGGCTGTAGTGATTCTGATGGGTTTTCCTTTATAGGTGATGTTTCTTTTCTCTAACAGCTCTTAATATTCTGTTCCTGTGTTGTATTTCTGGGATCTTGATTATGATATGTCTGGGTGTAGATTTATTTTGGATATGGCTAGCTGGAGTTCTATATGCTTCACTTATCTGAATGTCACTTGCTTTTCCTATGCTTGGTAAGTTTTCTGATATTATTTCTGTAAATAGACTTTTAATGTCATTTGTATTGACCCCTGCTTTTTCACTCACATCTGTTAGTGTTTGTTTTGTTTGGTTTTGTTTTTATTTTGTTTTTGGTACTGGGGATCAAACTCACAACCTCACACCCCTCAGACAGTCACTTACACTACTAGGCTAAATCCCCAGCCCTCACACCTTTTAATGTCATTTGTATTGACCCCTGCTTTTTCACTCACATCTGTTAGTGTTTGTTTTGTTTGGTTTTGTTTGTTTGGTTTTGTTTTGTTTGGTTTTGTTTTTATTTTGTTTTTGGTACTGGGGATCAAACTCACAACCTCACACCCCTCAGACAGTCACTTACACTACTAAGCTAAATCCCCAGCCCTCACACCTATTATTCTTAAGTTATATTTCTTTGAGTTGTCTTGCAGCTGTTGAATTGTTACTTCCAGGTTCCTTGTTATTTTGAAGAGATCTTTCCTTTCGCAATCACAAGCTACAAACCTATCTTCAAGGTTTGAAAGTCTATCTTCAGTTTCTTTTAAGTGGTTTTGCCAGCTTTCAATGGAGTTTTTAATTTCCTGGCTATCTCATTGAATCTGTTTCATGTATTCTAAATCTTTTTTGTATTGTTCATTCAAGGTTTCCCTCATATTCCTATGCTCCTCCATTTTTTTATCTATGTCTTCCTTAGAGATGCTTAGCAATTCTTTTTTTATGGTTTTCATTTTTTCTTTTACCTGAGTTAGTATTTCTATTCAAATTTCTTTTATAGCCTCATGAAGTTGTTTCTTTACTTCAGTTGCCATTGCTTCAGAAACTTTAGGTGTGCGACTCCCCATCTCTTCTGTGTTTGCATCTCCTGGACTTGTTCTGCTTGGATTGGAGGCCACAGACTGCCTTTTGCTTCTTTGTCTTGACATATTCCTGGGTTCTTCTGGGCAAGTGGGTACTGAGGTCCCAGGCACTTCCCACATTGGCTACAATTTCTCTGAAGTGAGACCATTTGGTTCTTCTAGACAGTGCTGGCTATATGTATCTGATGGTGACCACTGGGTGCACTGGTGCAGGCCTATCTGCTGATTTTCCCAACCTGTGTTGACTCCCTAATGGCTGGTGGAATGCACGTGGGGGCGGGGCTGCTGCCACCTGAGGTCCTGGGCTGGTCACTAGTGGGCTCCTTCACCACCACCCCTGGAATGTGTGTGGGGGCGGGGCCGGCCACAGCTTCCAGACCCGGCTGGCTACCCTCAGGGAACCTCTGCAATAGCACTAGGATGCGTGCGCGGTGGCAAGGCTTTGTCTGAGCAATTTCCACAGGTCTGCGCCCAGCTAAGAGATGCTGGAGGAAGCCAGGAGCAGTTCTGGTTCTGGGCTTATCCAGCCTGATTCCAAAATGGTTCCCAGCCAACTTGCTCTCTCCCACGGTAGGACTGAGTCCTCTGCACTCACTGCCAGCCAATGCAGTCTTCAGGTCCACCACTCCCTCCAATGCTGCCTCTCTGCAGAGGCCTCCAGGCTCACCAGCTGCCACGTCACGTTAATCATGTATCCCCAAGTTCCAACAGCTCCTCTCGCACAGTGGGTCTGGCTCTGGACAAAGGCACCGCCAGCTACCGCCTTCTTCTTTGTTTAAGTTTTTCTTTTTTACTCTTTCTGTAGGCTTCAATTCTCACTTTAGATTCTTCCTGGGTCCAGGGGACCCACTCACTTCCTTCTTGTCTTCCCCATGATGCTATATTCCAGCATCTGGACTGTATTTCTCAGAGACGCTGTTTACTCTGCTGCTTGCTGTTCTGCCATCTTCCCGAAAGTCTCAAAATATCCATTTCTTAAAATTCAAACCAGAATGCCATACTTTTACATTTTTATTGGTATTGTGGGAACTTTGTAACAGACTATAAAATTTGACTGGAAGGCTAAATGTATAAACAGTAACTAAAATTTTGCAGAGAAAACTGAGGAGGGATTTGCTATAAAAAATAAAATAAATTCTAAAATATCAAAATAGTAGGACACAACAAAATAGAACTACA
>RJWM01025248.1:0-29610 GCA_004363535.1 Dasyprocta punctata | reverse complement strand
TGTACAGGATCCTGGGACAGAAAAGAATGTTAAATAAATACTGAAAACTTGAGGAAAGCATGGACTTCAGTTAATGAGAATGCATTAATTTCAGTCCAATAGTTGTAACAAATATATTGTTTGAATATAAGATGCTAATAAAAAGGAATTTGGGTAAATGAGACCTCCATAGTGTCTAGACAGATTTCTGTGTAAGTAAGACTGTTCTAGAAATGTTGTCTCTTTGTAAATTGTATTGATGGGATCAATAGCATGTTAAACACTGAAGTTAAAATCAATTGGACTTGAAGTCACACTCACAAAGCAATCGAAACATCAGACAGGAGAAAAACAGAAGTAGCCTCATATGTGTGTCAATGGAATGCCAGAAAGTAGGAAGCAGGCTGAAGGGAGACATTATTTGAAGGAATAACGGCCAATACTTTTCTAAATTTGTTGAAAACTATTAATACACAAATCCTGGAAGCTGGGTAATTATAAAATGCCATTCATAACCTCATTGCTAAAAATCCAGCAATCAGGAGAAAAACTTTAAAAGAATCTGATGTTAAACATGTAGTAACTTGTAGAGAAACACAGATCAGAATTACCACAGATTTCTTGGCAGAAACTATGTATGCCATACATACGAGACAGAGGAGAGCCACCTTAAAATACTGAAAGGTAAAAGAGAAAACGTAAATACTATAATTTTAACAATAAAGGAAAAAGCAATAACGGTTACAACACTAACAAGAATAATGAAATAGATACATTTGTCAAAATATAATTTATCAGAGATGCTGAAAAATACCTAAGTTCATAAACATCCCAAATTCACAACATGTACTATAAACGACATATTTTATATTCTACCCAAATTCATATGTTGAAACCTAATCAACAAGGTGACAGTATTAGAAAACGGAGACTTTGGGAGGAAATTCTTTCAAGAGGACTGTAATTCCCTTAAAAAATGTCAGAAGAAATTCCTTTTCCTTTCCACAGGGCTAAGTATCATCTATAAACCACATATTAACCCCTACTCAGAACCTAAGGCTTACAGTGACTTGATATGTATTTGGCCCCCTATCATCCAGAACTGTGAGAAATAAATCTCTGTTGTCTATAAGCTTCCAAGTCTATGTGATATTTTGTGATAACAGCCTGAGCGAATTAAAACACTATGGAAACCTCAATATTGCTAATGTATAAATTCATAGATACAGACAATGTAATCTCAGTGAAAATTCTAGTAGCTCCTTTGTGAAATCTGACAAGCTGACCCTAAAACATCTGAGGAGATACAAAAGACTTAAAATAGCCAATACAGTCTGAAAAAGGAAAAAAGCACTAGAGAACTTACAGCCCCTGACTATTCTCACTGCAGCTATCAAGACACTGTGATTCTGGTTTAAAGATAGACAGTAGACCAAGAAACAGAGAAATCATAAATCAATCCACACAAACATGGCTGAGTATGTGTGTACGGCTGTGTGTGTATGTATGTGTGTGTGTATTTTGCATAACAGATTTATTGGAACATTCTCACATACTATGCAATCCACAAAAAGTGTAAAATTTCATGAATTTTCACAAACCCAGAATTCTGCAAACATCACCATAATCAATTTCTGACATTTTCAAGTGACAAAAGAATTGCCCTATTGGAACTCAATCTCCACCTACTTTAAACTTCCCAAGTCCTAAGCAAACGCAAATATAATTTCTATATTTATGGATTCCCTTGCTATAGACATCTCATATAAATAGGACTATACAGTATGTGACTTCTGGTATATGACTTTTTGAATTTAGAATAATGTTATCAAACTTCATCCATGATGAGTTATATGCATTCGACTAAGTTCTCCAGAAAAATCAACAGGAAATTATATGTATTATGAAATATTGTCTTACATGATAATGGAAGCAGAGAGATTGATGATCTGTAGTCAGCAAACTGGAGATACAGGAAAATGGATGGTATCGCTCCAGTAGAGTTCACAGACCTGAAAAGCAAAGAAGACAGTGATGGTAGCACCATTCCAGACCCAAGTTGGAAAGCAAGAGAAGACGGAAGCTCCAGCTCCAAGACAGTCAAGTAAGACTTTCATTCTACTCAGCACTGGATCAGGTCCAATGAAACTTGTTGGATCTGTTTTTCTTAGTCTTTATATTGAAATCCTAACGTCATCTAGGAACATCCTCATGGATACACTCAGAAATAGTGTTTAACCAAATATCTGCATATTCATGACCCAGTCAAGTTGACATATAAAATTATCCACACGTCTACCCTTTGTCAACCTGACATTCTTATGTACATATCTCCTTAATATATCAGACTTAACCTCCAAAGAAATAAAATTACAAGGTCCTATTTTCACCTAACATGACACAACCCTCCATATTCAACCAGAAACACACAGGTCCCTGCACTAGACAAGGTAAAGTTCTTGAGTGGTATTTATTTTTCATGGCATCCTGAACTGAAATTACTATGATATAACATTAGCAATACTTATTTATTATGATATTAATTTAATATCCCTTAAGTTGCAAAATAAGAAGATAAATGAAAGAAGAAAATAAAAGTATTTGCCAGATGTGGATATAAAGATCCAGGCATGCATACACACATATATACATAACAAAATAAGGAGGAATATTTATGTTAATCACAGTACTTGATTCTGAAACTGACTAAGTGATAATATCTGGCATTTACGACTATCTTCCTTTATTTCCTATTTGGTATTATTATGTTGTAGTTTTCCATTGACTTCATCACAGGAGATGATTATGTTAACACTAAGGGATGCTTTCAGAAATAACCTGTCTTCCAGACATGCTTTCTTACCTCTGCTGTGCAATCCTAGTCTAACCCCTCCTTGAAAACAAGAATTAATTTCCTCAGCCAGCATTTACTTCCTTTTTTGCCTGTTGATTTACAGGAATGAGCAGTCAAAAATCTCTAGTTCTACAAAATGTGTGTTTCCTGGCAGAAGATTTCCTCTAAGATATCCATTCATCAAAAAAGAAAGCAAAATATCTTGCTAGTGAATCAATGGGAGTAACAGTGGGTCATGCCACTTCCACTTCTACCCCTTGAACTTGCATCTGTGAATCTTGGCTTGGGGTGAAAAGCACCATTGATTGGTCACTGATTCAGGAGATACACTGCCTTATGGAGAACCTTGCCCCAGACCCACAAAGTACCACTTATCTGCTACTCTAATTATCCCTTAAAACAGTCATTTCACCATTCTGACAGACTATCTGCTTCAGAATGGAGGAGAACATGGTGAGACCAGTTCTTTCTTCGACTTGTAGTAACAGTTACTGTAGCACCATTTGTTGTAAAGAGTGCTCATTCCCCATTGAATTGCCTGTGTTACCTTTTCAAAATTCAATTGCCTAAATAAAAAAATCTAAACAGTAGACAAATACAATACACTTCACCCACAGCAGCAGAATATACATTTTCTTAATGCTCATAAAATTTTTCTGGGATAAATTAACCATTGGGCAAAAAATAACAGTCACTGAATCTAAAAAGACTGAAATTTGTTGTATCATCTTATTTAACAGGACTGGAATAAATCTGGAAATTAAAAACAGGATAAACACTAGAAATTTTACATCAAAATTTACAGTAGATGCAACATCAATTTACAGGGGAAAATTTATAATTATGTGTTTCATATTATGAAGAAGAATAATTTCACTTTACATCACAATAAATCAAACTAAAAGGAAACATAAAAAGAGCAAACTAACCACAGAAAGTAGCAAAAGGAGGAAATAATATTGACTGAAACACAGATTAATTGAATAGAAAATAGGAACACAACACAATAAAAATTTATTCTCTGAAAATATCAGTAGAACTCACAAACCTTTATTACACTAAGAATCAAAGAGGCATGATGTAAATAAACAAAATTAGAAATGAAAGTTTGAATGCTATTATGAACATTTACAACAAAATGAGTACTGAACAAATATTGAATGAATGCTGAAAAATTAATAACCTAAATGAAATTGAGAAATTTCTAGAAACACACAACTGACCAGAACTTATTGAACAAATTAAGAAACTCTGAACAGATCTATTAGAAGGAACAAGATTGAATAATAAACAAAATCAGAAATGAAAGTTTGAACGCTATTATGAACATTTACAACAAAAGGAATACTGAACGAATGCTGAAAAATTAATAACCTAAGTGAAATTGAGAAATTTGTAGAAACACACAACTGACCTGAACTTATTAAACAAATTAAAAAACTCTGAACAGATCTATAGCAAGGAAGAATATTGAATAATAACTAAGATTTTCAAAACAACAGAAAGATAGCTTTATTAGTGAATCCCACCAAACATTTTAAGAAGAATCAACACTAATCTTCCCACACATCTTTCAGACAGGAAAAAAAAGGAGTATTTTAAAATCCATTTATATGGTCAGAATTATACTGATACCAAAGTCAGGTAAAGAAACCAAAATTTAAAAAAATAGCAAAAAACAGAGGCAGAAATCCTGAATAAGAAACAAAACAAAACACAAAGCAAACAAGCTGAGTCCAGTATCATATTAAAAGGATTATTCATCATAACCAAGTAGGATTCATTTTAGGATTGCAAGGATCATTTATCACAAGCAACTGATCAATGCATTATACAACAGGAACAGAACAAATGAAACACACCACATGATTATGTTAAATTATGCCAAAGAAGCATTTGACAGAATTTAAGACCATTTCATGACAAAAATACTCAGAAAAATAGGGATGGAAGTGATATTTCACAAAATAATAAAAAGTTTATGAAAGATCTCTAGGTCATGTCACATAAAGTGCAGAGTGATTGGAAGCTTCCCCCTAATATCAAGAACAGTAATAGGATGGGGACTTTTACTGCTTCTGTACAACAGTGCATTGCAAATTCTAGTCAGAGGAATGAGGCAGGTAGAGAAATAAAAGGAATCCACATTGGCAAGAAGCAAGCTATCTCTTCTCATAGATAATCCCATATAGAGGAAATCCCCTACAACTCACAAAATTTTATTTATTTATTTATTTATTTTTTATTTATTTATTTTTTTTTTTTTTGCGACACCGGGGATCAAACTCACAACCTTGCACCTGCCAGGGCAAGCGCTTAAGCTGCTGAGCCAAACTCCCGGCCCTAGTGTTTTGAGGCAGGGTTGCATTATGTAGCTCAGGCCAGCCTTGCACTCACACTGTAGCCCAAGCTGGCCTCGAACTCACAACGCTTCTCCTACCTCAGCCTGTGGAGTGCTGGGATTAAACAAAGTTTAAATATATACACAAAGATCCAAGATCAATACATACAAAAACTCAGACGTCTTTTTATATATAAGCAATGAATCATATGAAATGAAAATTAAGAAGACAGGTTCATAGTTGCTGTGGGTAAGGAATGGGGAAAGAAATGAGGAATGATTTGTGATGATAGAAATCTTCTTTATCATATTTGAAATAGTGGTTATACGAGTATGTTTTTAATAACTCTGAATTATGCATTTTAAAACTGATGATTTTCTTGTATATAACTTATACTGCAAAAACTTTAAAAATATGCTTTAAGATAAAAATGCACATTTAATAACCTCCTTTCCAAATATTCAAATTTAGTCCAGTGTGGTGGCCCACACCTGTAATCCCAGCACTCAGGAGGCTGAGGCAGGAGGATCACCATGAGTTAGAGGCTAGCCTGTGATACATAGTGAGTTCAAGGCCAGCCTGAACTACACAGTGAAACTCTAAGAGAGAAAAACAACAAATAAAAAAATTTAAAAAACAAATATTCAAATATATAGAGAGAATATACAATGACGGACAAGGGGTGGGTTGTGAGTGACTTACACTGTTTTGTATATACTTCGCTTAATTTACAATGCTGAAAGTGGACATCCATTAGTCTCATAGTCCAAAAAACTGTTATTTAGATATATTAAAACATGATACATTAAAGACTTGTTTAAGTATTAACATTTTAAAGTATTTGCACTCAGAGGCACAGATCAACTTTCAACAATGGCAGACAGAGTTAGATTATGATATGTTGAGCTGACATTCAGCATTTAACGCCCACTTCACAAGATTTCCATAAAATTCTGCACACCAGAAGCCCATTTTTAAATAAATGCTACTGAGAAGACTGCAGGAACAGAACATAACTGCAAATCAAAAAGCTATGTCCAATAAAAGTTTCCGGTGTGTTTGACAAGAAATTTAGAACACTGTTTGACCCCCACAGGTCTGTCTAAATTTGCAAACCAATGAAACAGTAACAAGATGGTTGTAAAGGACCTAGTAAACAAACTATAAGTGACCGAGAGATAGAGAAGTATTAAGTTGGTGTGGGAATTAGTGATCAGGCCCCATGAGGGCCTTGGTTGTACAAAGATCTCATGGCAGAAGGGAAGAGAGCTTGCTGAGAATGTTTCTGAAGACAGACTAGATATTAGCCATCAAGAAAGATGTATGTTGACAAAACAGGGTTTCAGGACTGAGACTAGCTCATATACAGTTTAGCATCAAACTCTGAAACTCTAGCATTTGGAGGCTAGTTTTGCAGAAACAATATCAGCTCGTGTAACACGTTCAGTAAAAATACAGGAAACTAACTCTTCCAGAGTGCTGATACTGTCCAAAGATACATTCAAGACGCTCATGGATTCAGACACAAATTATCAATCCTTGGTGAGTGTGGTGAAAAAGTAAACACATTCTTATTTTGCCATAATGGACAATAAATTTCTTTGGAAAGTTTCCTTAAGTTAAGGGATGAAATAAAATGAAAACCACCTTCTATGGAGATAGTGCTGCTATGTAACAAGCATAAGAGAAATGTATATGCATTAACTCCACATACTTTAATTACCCAAATTTACCCATGAATTTGCAATAGTTGAATTAATTGGTAAAAGCCCTTACAGTAAATGAACAGACCAAAGCTCCAGCTACAGATCTGTCCCTGTGAAAATCCTGGCCTGGTTTCAGTGTCGCACTTCTTCCGTTGCGTTTAGCTAAGAAAATGTGAATTGACAAGCGGTTAGCACGAAGATATCAGGGAGCGGAGAGAGGCTGCAGTGTCCCTTGCTGACACCACATAAAACCTACTAGCTCCAGTGAGTTCTCTAGAATAATTCCATCTTCATTTCCATGTAGGAATAGTCAGGTTTAAGCTCACATTGAAACAAGATTTTCCTTCCACAAATTTATTATGTGTGGCTCCTTTTTTCCTACATCCCAGAACTGGTAAAAGATGAAGATGAGTCTTCCTTGTTCAAAACCTATTTTCTTTCAATTACTCAGAGTACAGTGGAAAAAGTTAGCTCATCTAGCTCAAGATCCATCTAGCTACAAAACAGAACTAATGATTCCTGATCCACAGGATGGTAAGAACTTAGCTATACTGTTTTTTTTTTTCCAAGTTCTTACCATAACACTGACATATACCAGGTACACAAGTCATAGTAGTTATCATCGATGTTACTTTTCTTCTTCAGTGTCTTTTAGGGTCATCACTGTGAGAGTTATTCAGGGATTTCCCCTCGGAGGAAATCACGTAAGTAATGATCAAAAGAATTTGGCATGGGGGCTTAAATCTGCTGCTATTCCTAGGACCTCCAAAGTCCTGTTTCACATCGGTGGTCGGCAAATCTCTGAGTTCCATCTCTGGGTGTTATTTTCCACATGTTATCATTTGTATCCTTTCCATTGCCTCCTCCATTTCATGCTTTGAACTGCACCTCCCCAAGTAGATTATGCTTTGTTTATGAGGAGGAGAAGTAGCAAAGTAGCTCAGGCATAAATCAATCATTTTAATTTATTATTTTCCCATGTTTTTGAGAAGAAGAAAATAAAGGAGGAATTCATGCCCACACTTACTTTGTATGTTCAAAAGAGTCAGCATCAATTATTGCCACTTCCGAAATAAGAAAGTCCCCCAGAAACACACAGAAGCACAGAGAGAGAGAGAGAGAGACAGAGACAGAGACAGAGACAGAGAGAGACAGAGACAAAGATAGAGAGACAGAGAGAAAGAGAGAGAGATTGCCTTCTTACCCTAAACATACTTTTTCATATCCAGTGTGTGATACATTAGACCTTTCACTTTGAGTTTTTACTGGCAACAGTGCTAAAACAACCTTCTGAATAGCTACTACTGCTGAATTTTAAAATCGTCCTGGTCCTGCCCAGAGCCACATTTTAAGATGCATCAGTATGTGCTTGGTTTACTCAATGTTCAGGAACCTTCACCTTTTTAATATACACTAATTTTACTAATATAAAACAGCATGTCCCAGCATGAGATAAAGAGATAAGATCTACACCAACAGGGCAGGGGATATAGCTCAGTGGTACAGCATCTGCCTGGGAAGCATGAGATTGTGAGTTCCATTCCTGGTACCAAAAAAAAAAAAAAAAAAAAAAAAAAAGATTTATACCAATATATGCTCTCCAGCAAAAGAAGTAGTTACAGATAAATTTAGATTTTTAAAGAAAGACTTATTAGCTAAACCAAGTTTTATTCCATTCCCTTTTTCTCTTGAGGAGCTCTATTGCTAAGTGACATGAACTGAATGAAATGAATTTCAATGATTTTGCTAAGTAATTTATTTAATTAGTGCTTACTTAAAAGTACCTCATAGAAGACCTCTGTGGTGTTTTGATCATGTTTTCTGCAGGATGTATCTACCCTGGTGCCATTAGATCCTGTAAAATAATAGATTTCACTCTCTGCAAACATGTCCTGTTTTATTACCACTGAGATCTCAGCCTAGAAATGGTTTTCATAAGAGAATTTCTTCAGACTCATCAACTGGCACAAGGAATTGCACATTCCAAGGAAGAAGGCAGTATTTATTTTTCCAAACGCTACTCCAGCTAGCTACCATAATTCTGTTATTCCCTTTTTCCTTCGTTCAGAGTCTGCCAACAGGTGACTGAATCCTCCAGTGCAATTGTCCGCTCCTCAGGGATTCTTCTAATGGGACTACACCTGCTAACTGGGATTCCAACTGGAAAACCCTTGGTTTAGAACCATCAGCCTCTCCCTGGGCCTCTCCCCCACATTCACACCAGGAGGTGGTGTCCGAAGTAGTCTCAGCATCACAGTGGCCATGCTGGATCAACTGAAGCTCACAAAAGGAAACAACAACTTTCTGTGCATCAAGTATTACACACGAAGCAAACCAAAAGTGCAATGCAAAGTTGCAGAAGGATACTGGATCCTCTGAGATTTAAATAAAACTGGCTTGAGTCCCTAGCCCACATCCTGTGGGACGTGCCTAGCTTTCTCCAAAATTTCTTCAAAATTCCAGAGTCTCATGTTCTTCTAGTCATATCTGCCTTCAAATTCTTTTTCTTGCTAAACCTTTGATCTCAGTTTATTTTGTGTGTATCTCCATTCTGTGGGTGTTTTTTTTCTTCTGCTCCAGACAGGGAATTCAGCTGTTGTTTTTTTGCACACTCTGCCCCTCAAAACATGGAATTTCTGTGGCAAGTAGATTTTCATGAATGCTTTAGATATGAGCAGGGGGTTATTGCTAGTAAATTCACAATTAAACAAGTAGTGGGCCACAACCAGCTTTGTTCTTACCAGTCACTCAGGTACCCAGATCTTTGGGCTTTCTGATCAGCTTTTTCCTTCACTTCTGTGCTGTTCTGCTTTGAACTTTTCTTGACCTCACCTTGTTCTCACCTTTCTGCCCAACTCTTGGACGAATGTAGAGATGCATCTTACCGCCCCAAAATTTCATATTCTCGGGTTCTCTTTGTCCCAAAGACTCACTTTCTTAAAGAAAATTATTTTCTTTCATAAGGCCCTTTGTTTCCAGCTCTCAAGATATATAAATCTAACTTTAACATTCACTTTCAAAGTTCTTCTACATAACAATAAAAATTAACCCCAGTCCCCATGTGTGCCATGTACCCAAGGCACGTACAGTATTTTACTGCAAAGTACTCATTCTCTAGGACTCCTATCTTTTTCTATGCAGGTCGTCTTCATCCATCCCTCTAAAATTCTATAAATGAGAAAAGGTAGTGTCCTACAAGTATCTTTTTAGTAAGTTCTATTGTTGTCCAAAGCAATAGAACTTGGTTTCCACTTGAAAGGCATGGCTTCAGGCAAGCCCCCATTAAATACCAGCCATACTTGCTCTAGGGCCTCGCTGCTCACATGATTCAGCCATTTATCCTGCTTTCCAGCTACTACAGTGATTTGAGCACCTGCAGCAGGCATGTATTCTAGCATAAGAAGCCTCTGAATTTGTGTCCTTTTATATATAATTATATGTAATTGTGTTTATTCATGAATAATCAGAAGCAAAATGAATAAGGAAAATAAAATCACAGTAACTATACTTTTCTGACTGTGTGCCAAGAAAAAAATCAGACCATAGAGATGCAAGAATGATTATTACCTTATAACAGGTTTCAAACTGTCTCTGTGTCTACCTGGCCATATTTCTTCCAACAGCAAATAGTCAAAGATATTCTTTTCCTGTTTTATGAGGACATGTTTGCAGTCCATCCTGAATGTATTCATTTTGGGAAGTTGGTACCTATATGTGACACATCTTATTTCTTTTTACAACCCTTCCTGCTCTACCACCTCATCTCTTAGTTCCCGTCTGCTTGCTAAAGATCTACCTCCCTATTTACTACTGTCTATCTCTTACTTTGCTCTTTGATTTACTACACTTTAGATTTTTCATATAGAAGAAACCATATGATTTTTAGACTTGTGTGTCTGATTTATTTCACTTAACATTATGGATTCAAAATACATCCACTCACCTAAAATTAATTCAAATTTGTCTTTTTTATGACAGAGTAGTATTCCTCTACCACGTTTTCTTCATTCATTCATCTGTTGATAGACATATAAGCTACTTCCATGATTTAGCTGTCATGAATTGTGCTGCTATAAACATAAGTAAGGGGTATCACTGCAATATGATGTTGTTTACTGTTATGGGCAGATACCTAGAAAGAGAACAGCTCCATCAAATCTAATTCCTATTTTAAATTCTTTAACTGATCTCCATACTGGTTTCCATAATGCTATTCTAGTTTACTTGTCTAGCAACAATGTAGAAGGTTTTCTTTTTCCCCATAGACTCATCAACATTTACTAAGTTCTATTTCCTGATGATTGCCATTCTTTCTGGAATAAGACAGAAGCTGAATTTGTGTCTTGATCTACTTTTTCTGTGTGTGTGTGCATGTGTGTGTATGTCAGGAATTGAACTCCAGACCTTGCGCTTGCTGGGCAGGCACTGTACTGCTGAGCTATATCCCTGGTCTTGATCTGCTTCTTAAAATACTTTTGTGCTGCAGTTTCCATAATTGCCCTAGAAGTCTACAACCCAGAGGCTCTTCTTACTTAAGGGACTCTCCACTACTGACAGCACAGCTGGCTAAATAAGACTAGAGGGAATGTGCTTTCTTCCTTGAATTTTAAGAAAGAATCAATGAGGCACAGAGTGGGGTAGGAAACTGTTCTTTCTTCTCAGAGGTAAAGACATTGCCTTGAGCAAAATATTTAAACGGCTTTCTATTTGATCAGATCCATTCACCTTGTGACTCCCAGAAGGATCTTGCTTTTTATAAATTTATCTTAGAATTTTAATTGATATTGGTATCCAGGTACCAATGGTATTATGACATATGTACATGTGGAAAGACTAGCTAATTAATGTATACACCACTTCACACACACACACACACACACACACACACACACACACACACACAGTATGAGAAAGGTTTTCCATTAAAAGAAACCATATCTGACTCTCACAATTTAAAAGGAGAAGAGGTTTAATTTGGCTCATGTTTTAGGAGGATTCAGTCTATAGTAGGCTGGTTCTACGGCAGGAACACCATGGCAAAAAGGCATAGAGGATCAAAAATATTTAGTTCATGGTGATCAGACAGCAGAGCAGGAAACCAGTGTTAGAGAGGAAGGGGCCCAGGGCCCACACACAGATCACTGAGGCCACACCTACACGACCCACCTCATTTGTACTCCACCAATCTCCTATTTAGATCCTAAAACCAATCAGTTAACATTACACCCTAAGTGTCACACATGCCTATCATTCTTTATATGAAATCATTTAAAATCTATTTTTTAATGATTTTGAAGTATACCTAATCATTGTGCTCAAAACTCGCCAGTGATTCTTCATCTCCCTTGGACAGAATCCCGACACCTCACTGAAACTCCTGTCACTAAGAATTTTCAGCTGTACTCAGCAGTCTAATCTGTTCTACTGCATGCCTGTCATGGCTCACTGTGCTGTAATTTGGCCTTCTTGGTGCTGTCTTCATCACTACCTCTCAAACTTCAAAGTAGATATGAAACACCAGGTAGATTCTGATTCAGGACACCTAAGGCACCCGACAACCTGCATTTCTGGCAGGCTCCCAGTGGTGCTGATATTGTGATTTAATGACCACACTTCTGATAGCAAAGCTCTGACTCGCAGCTTCTATGACATCCTGGAGTGGAGGCATTTCTATAAACTTGAATATTTGACCTCCTTTTAACTCTGTGGCCTCCCCCATTGTTTCCTAAAATAAGGGGTTTTATTTTTGTTTGATTTTTTGGTTTTTGTTTGCTTACGCTATCTGGGGACCGCTCTTATTGCTTTCAACAAAGAAACACTCTACCATGCCTTGATTTGAGTCAATGACTTATCACCCAACACACAAATCCATTCCAAGATAGATTTTAAGCTCCATGAGAGCAGGTAATAAGTTTGCCTTTATCATGAATTTAACCTTGGGATTTGGGCCAGTGTGTGGCACATGGTAAATCCTCAAAATAGTCATGGGTCGATTGATGAAAGGTCATATAAAATCCAATGAGCTCAGTGGAAATGCCATAAATGGCATCTGAAAATATTCCTTAATTCTACTTCTCTTTAGTCCTCTATAAAGTTGGGTCTCTCTTTCCTACTTGTCTAAGCTTAGGGTACTTCATTCAATCCCTCTCCAACTCACTCTTACTTCAGGTCAGGCAATGGCAGACAGGCTTCTTCTTGGGAAGCCAAGGTAGCATGGCGATACACCCACCAATACAATCTCAATTGATCAATCCAAACAGAAGCATAGGTTAAGCACCCAGCACACAGAAACAGGACTTTTGAACATCCCTATAAATGACCATGAACCAGTGAATGTAAGGTCATCTCTACACCAGACCCTGGGAAAGAAAGATAAAGCTTTCCCGTTCCCTCCATACATATCTTTCCTTGAAAGAATGACAATGCCTTCTTCTACCAACCAAGGAGAAAAGGAGAGGAGGGGAAAGAACACTAATGAGTTTATGTATTACCTGAACCAACTGGGATTTGTAAGCAGGCCTTTTCCCACCAAGTCGTGGTTATTCCCTGAGAAAAGCATATCCCAAAGCAACTTTCCCAATGCTAGCATTGCTCTTGTGCAAGGTCCTCAGACTCATAAACTTTGCAAACATGTGAAATGTACAAAATTGGCATATAATTAATCCCAATTATTCAAAATACCATCATCAAAAACTTTACTCCCTATTTTATTTGCCAGATCAAATTATCTTCATATAGTTGTGCACTAAGGTATATACCAGGACTGGGCCTATGATGCACACTACAAAATAATCTCAAGCACAACAAACAAGATAATGTTAAAAGCATGATGATGCCTAACAGTAAACTATCTGGAACAACACATTATAAAGTTCTAGCAAAAGGAATTATAATCCAACTTACAGTGAACCCCTCCATTTATACATTATAAATAAAATTCTTGTCCAATACTTTCCCTTTCACAGTTTCATAAGGAGTTTTCTCAGATCCTCACCATGGCCTTTAAATCATTGTTATACTTAGTGTCATCTCCTCTTCCACCAGCATTTCATCATATGAGCCTTTCCCATGAACTCACCTTTGCACATAAATTTTGGAAAACATAGACAACTCCTGAACTGATAGCCTAAATAAAATAATTTTACGACTTGTTACATAGCTCACTTTTCTGGCTTCCAGCCAAACAAGTCGGGAGTCTTGTAATTATACTACAAAGCTACTGTGATAAAATCAGCATGGTACTGGAATAAAAAACACACCTGAAGATCATTGGAATAGATTAGAAGATACAGCCAAAACTATAAACACACTCAGCCACCTCATCTTTGACAAAGGGGCCAAGCATGTTCACTGGAAAAAAGATAGGTTCTTTAATAAGTGGTGCTGGAAAAACTAGCTTTCTGTATGCCAAAAACTAAAACTGGATCCATGTCTATCAGCGTGCACTAACTAAAGTCAAAAAGGATCAGAGATCTGAATATTAAAACAGAGACACTAAATCTGCTAGAAGACAGAGTAGGCAAAAATCTTGAAGACATAGGAGTAGGCAGAGTTTTCATGAACAAAAATCAAACTGCACGGAAACATTTCCCAGAATCAACAACTGGGATCTCATCTTATCAAAAAGTTTTGCATGTCAAAAGAAATCTCCAACAGAGTGAAGAGAAAACCCACGAATTGGGATAATATCTTAGCCAACTCTCCCTCAGACAAAGGACTTCCATCTAAAACGTATAAAGAATTTTAAAAACTCAGGCCCCCTAAATTCATGGACCTAATCCAAAAATGGGCATCTGAGATGAATACACACTTCTCAGAGGAAAAAATACAAATGGAAAATAAATATATAAAAAAAAGTTGAACATCAATTTTCATTCAGGAAATGCAAATTAAAACAACACTGAGATTCCATCTCACTCCAGAAAGAATGGCCAAGGTAAAAAAATCAACCAATAACAAATGCTAGAGGGGCTGTAGGGAAAAAGGAACTCTTCTCCACTGTTGGCGAGTGTGTAGATTGGTGCAACCATTGTGGAAATCAGTATGGAGATTTCTCAAGAAGCTAGGATTGGAAATTCCATTTGACACAGCTACCCTGCTTCTGGGCATTTTCCCAGAAAAGGTCATACGACAGTAATATATGTGACCCATGTTTATAGCAACACAGTTTGTAATAGCCAAATCTTGGAAACAACCCAAGCACCCATCAATCAAGGAATGGATAAAAAAGATGTGGCATTTTTATACAATGGAATACTAATCAGCTATAAAGAAATATTGCATCAAGACTTTTATAAGTAAATGACACAACATGAGACCATACTCATAAGTGAAATAAATCAAACTCACATGTGTAAATACCCTATTGTCTCCCTAATATAAGAAACTGAAAAAGTATATGTGATCCAAAATCTATAATGAATACTGTGCAAGGGTAAGAAACTGCTCAAAGAGGGAAAATAATGGGATCAAGGAAAGGAGTAAAGAAGGAAGGGAAAAGGAAAAAGACATAAATTTGTATATATATATATATATATATATATATATATATATACACACACACATAAGATAACTAAAATGACTATACTACTAAATGTATTAGTTATTGGAAAAGAACAGTTAATATTCATAGGATTAGATCAATTTTACATGTCTATATCTATTCATCTAAACAACCCTTTTGAAGGTAATGATATTCAATATTACAACCATTGTCAAATTCTTATCATCTTGTTTTGTAAACCTATTGTCTTAGTTACTTTTCACTCACCACTTGGCACAGAATACCTGACACCCAAAATTAGGGAAGGAAAGGTTTATTTCCTGCAGCTCTTGGGAGTTTCAGTCCATACTTTGTTGGCTCCAAGGCAGTGTAGCATGGTGGGGCAGCCATTCATGGTGGCCACAAAACAACAAGGCACAAACAAGAGAGAGAAAACAGGCCTTCTTCTCGCCCTTACACTCTATGTTGGCTCCATACCTGGGCAGGTGCAGCACTCACATCGCCAATTCCAGTGCTACACAACAAACCAATCACAAACGCCAGACGCAGCCGCACTCATGCCATGATTACCTGAGACTTGGGGAGGACACAGGAATATAACCCATAACACTTACGCTGTTACTGTATTGGATTTGTTGTTGTTTGTTTGTTTGTCTCTTTCACTTTTTGTTTTTCTTTTCTGTGTCTTTTTTCTCTTAAATAAAAAGAAGAACGCTTAATCTCTTGATGACACAAAATCAAAAGAATAAAAAGCTAAGCAGAAATGCTGGGTATTGCACATGGAACTTAGTTTTTGTGGCTCAGACCTGAGCATCTCATTCCAGAATTAGTACTGATAATGTCAACTAGGAAGGAAACATTTGTCGCTACCACATGCAGGCTCAGGAAGACCACACTGGCTTCTCCAAGACCTGCCTCATCTGAGATGCATGCCTGCTTCTAATAGTCATGGTGGACTTTAGTCAAGATGCTTCCTGTGCCATGCATGATATACGAGATGTGTGAGTAATTCTAGGAGTCCTCTCTGAATTTATCCAATACAGAAAATAGATACAACAATCTCAAGGCCAAAGAGATTAAAGTATTAAATTTATTCAGGGTTCAGACAGGGCACAGATTGGAGAAGCAGGAGTGACCTTCTCCCATACCAAGAGAAGTAACTGGCCAGTCATATGGCTCACACTTTAGCAGTCCACAAAAGAGAGAAGCGAGAAGACAAAGTGTCTCCTCTTCTGAGGGACGGACTGTTTCACATACTGTGTTGTTGCTACTCTTGGCACTTAATCCAGCATGAAGAACACCGTGGGAACTGAAAAGTTATTTTCAAACAAAGTTGGGGAAATTCAGCCATATTATAATTCATATAAACTTTGCATTATAAGTTCCAGATTATTTATTTTTATTGGTATGTTTAGTACATTTTTCTTTGAGCTTCATCACAATGCTGTGAGACAAGATTTTGTTTTTTCTGCAGTAATTGAAACAACCCAGGGCCTTCACACTGAGCTACATATCCACCTGATTTATTGACTGATTGATTATTCTGCAACAGGTTTGCACTAAGGTGCTATATTTTCTAAACCTGGCTCAAATTTGTTAGCCCTCTTGCCTCAGTCTTTGAGGGTGCTGGGATGACAGGTGCATGCCATCATGCATAGCTGGTCTTATTTACTTCATACTGATTACTGTTCCTGGAGACCCAGATAACATCAAGCTCACTATTTTAGTCCTAAGACCTAGAGCTCCTCATATTTGTTTTGTTCTCTCAAAATCTATATGACTAATTCTATTAGAAAGGAATTTGCATTAGCATATGAATTTTGTCCATCTATAATCACATTTTGCTACATTTTGCTTCAAAATTCTCTTTTATAAGCCTCACCATACATGAAATTTATCTGTGACTCAGAACAATTATAAAGATTACTGTTATTGTCTCAGATATAGAACCATTGCCATTATACTCAGTATCACCTAGAACCACAGTCACTCTGCCCTTGACCATACCTTTACTCACAATAAGGTAGAGATGTGAAATCAGGCTGAAAAGTTAAATCTAAACCTGGAATGTCGCCTTAAATTATCTTGATTCTTTCAACATCATTCTTGGTTCCCATGAAGGCCTTCCTTCCTCTTGTATCAATGCCTGTACTCCCACAATTAGGCTAGAAACTCCAGGTATATTAAAGAAAGAAGATGATCTTTTGATAACAAACTAAGTAGGAAATAAGATTTTTTAATTCAGCTTTTGGAGGTTAGCATTGCTTCTATTCTTGGCCTCAGGATCTATAAAGAAACAAAACTTTGATTTTTGTCTGAAAAACCTGCACTACTTTGAATAGATTCATCTTTCCCCCTATGTGTTGGGTGTCTCATCTATAAAGTGGTGAATCTGGATTGAATAATATCTGAGGTGCCTTTCTGGTACAAATTCAGGAGATGGGAGTTATAAACAAATGATATGAGAGCACAAAGGAAAGAGGATCCCTGGGAGCCTCACCAAAGAGAAGGCACCACGAAACAAAGAGCGGCAGTGATGTTTACACGATTTGTAGACAGTAAGAAGACATCTGGCACTGATGGACACAGACTGGAAAATCTGGAGGACAGGAAAGACACTGTGCTTGCTTGCCTGGAACCACAGAGAGTGTTTCCTGCTTGTGGCAGGACAACTTTTCTATGGGCCCATTCTCTTTTGTAGAAAGAAAAACGAGACAATTTTCTTTCAAGGTGTTATGCTTTATGGTCCTGTGGCCCTGCCAAGTCTTATGTAATCACAGCATGAGTGCAGCTGAGTCTGGTGTTCGTGATTGGTTTGTTGTCTAGTGCTGGGATTGGCGATGTGAGTACTGTACCCGCCCAGGGATGGAGCCGACATAGAGGGTAAAGGTGAGAAGAAGGCCTGTTTTATCAGGCATGGTGGTGCACACCTTTAATCCCAGCACTCGGAAGGCTGAGGTAGGCAGAACATTGTGAGTTTGAGGCTGGCTTGGGCTACAATGCAAGCACAAGACCGGCCTGAGCTACATAGTGTGACACTGTCTCAAAAAAAAAGTAGGGCTGGGAGTTTGGCTCAGTGACTTAACTGTCTGCCTGATAGGTGTGAAGTTGTGAGTTTGATCCCTGGTGCCACAAAAAAAAAAAAAAAAAAAAAAAAAAAAAAAAAGGCCTGTTTTCTCTCGCTGGTTTGTGCCTTGCTGTTTTGTAGCCACCATGAATGACTGCCCCGCCATGCCACACTGCCTTGAAGCCAACTGAGTATGGACTGAAACCCCCAAGAACTGTAAGAAATAAATCTTTCCTTCCCTTCTTTTGGGTGTCAGGTGTTTTGTCTCAGCAAAGAGAGATAAGTCACTAAAACACAAGGTAAGTAAACTAAAAATATTTTGTTATAAGTTTCTTGAGATATAATTCACATACTATACATTTTACCTATTTAAAGTGTACAAATCAGTGGTTTTCATCATATTAACATATGTGTCTGACAATCACCACAGTTTCAATTCATATTTATCACTACAAAAGGAGATCTGAAACTTTTTTAATAAATCAGTGGTTGATTTATTGTTGTACTGATTGTCTGGACATGAAGTAGTGAAAAATGTTAAAAATACAAAGTAGAATTAAAAATTTGTCTTATTTGCAACCATCACATTGTTAACAGCATACAAAATCAAGTTCAAAAATTATTATATGATTGAATAAAAAGCAACTTACATCATTGAAAAATAAATCCACATATAGTTTTGTTGTGCAACTTGTACCCTACTTATTAGCGTAGCTATGTGTCTCATTTATACTACAGTACCATTTTTTCTTAGTTTAGGATCTCAAACTTTGATCTACCACTTCAAATTCCCCATCCGCTTTGCTAGCTTTACACAGCCACTACTCTTTCTGTCTGTTAGATTTGGTAATTTTGGACATTTCATAAAAATAGAATCACACTACATGAGTTTCGACTAGCTCCTTTTACTTAACTTAGCATTCTTAATGTGACTATGTTACATTCTGTATTGGAACTTCATTCTTTTTATTGCTGATTAATGTTTCATTGTATGAATATGCCCAATTTTATTTATCTAATCATCAGTTGATAGATATCTGTGCTATTTGATACTGTTAAATAGCCATGTACAAGTTTTCATGTGGGTATACCTCTGATGGGTATGTACCTAGGAGTGGAATTTCTGAGTCATATGGTAAATTCTATACTTAGTATTTTGGGAAACTTCCAGCTGTTTTCCAAAATGGCTGCACCATTGTATCTCCATCAGCAAAATATGAGAGTTCCAATTTCTGTTTCCTCATTCATAGTTCCCATCATCTGTCTTTGATTAAGGCAGTCCTAGTGAGCATCTCATTGTAGTTTTGGTTGCATTGTCTTGATGACTAATGATGTTAAACATCTTGTTATTGTTGATTGACTATTTGTATATCTTCTTTACAGAAATATTCAAACTGTTTGCCCATTTTTAACTGGGCTGTGTTTTTTCATTAGTATGCTGTAAGAGTTATTTAGATATTCTATATATAAGCATTTTATGACATATATGATACGCTAGCATTTTCCTTCATTCAGAAAGAAAGTCAGATTATCAGTATCATCATAGTTTAAAGGATAAAAACAAACAAAATTCTTCCAGGATAGGATTACAAATACCACATTTTTTTCCATACTATGCAATTTAGTTTTTATGTCACTAGCATCAAATATTTTAAATCGTACCTTTTAAGCTCTCTTTAAAGACTCCCCCAAAGTTGATAGATAAGGAAATTAGTACATGCATTAGTGGCTCTGCAGAGAGTAACTTCTGATTACCCCAGTAAGACTATTGTAGCTTTTATAAATCATGTTTTACCAACTCATGTACTAGAATTACATCCCAAAATAAGCCTTAGAAGGCATCTGCCCACATGTTGTAATCATTAAAATGATGTTCTGCACTACAGAGAATATGCTGGAGATACACTTTACATGAAGTAGATAGTTCAAAATCTCTCATGATTGGTCAACTAGTTGCTTCCAAAGCAAGAAGACCACAAACCCAAAAGATATGTAAACACTCACTTGTTAAGGGAACCTATTTTTTCTTAGGTTGTGCTTTTGTTATGTCCTCATAGGCAGGGTAAAATTCACTGGTCACTTTGCTATGAAAACCAGAGCATCTCATTTCTGAGACTATATTCAGGCAGAAAAATGTGTTTTGGGATCACGGAGCTCAGATAATATGGTTCTTCATGGGAAGGAGAGTTCAAAGTTGAGCACAGCACACTTGTTTCTCTTGTCCACTTTATCTTCCACTCTGAGAATCCCAGGCTGACTGTCTTACTCCAACCCTGCCTTAAAAGTCACTTTCCTGGAATAACGTATGCTATGGTGCATCTGAAATAGTTGAAGCACTCAGCTGAAGCACAAGCCCTCTGCACAAAGACCTGGGAAACATTAGCTTGTTTCTGGTCTGGCCATAATGAAAATAAATGAGGGCTTCAATTTAAAGTCGTTACTAAAAATTTGTTCTTTCCTCCATTCTAATTCTGAGACCCACTTGTAGCTAATTAGAATGGTTCCCAGCATGATCTCCCAGCACACTGCTAGTGTAAACACCAACCATCTGAGTTTCATTACAATAAAGAAATCAAATAAACAGTGGACCAGAAAACAGTAGTTTGGGCATGGCTCATTACAGCACAATGCAGTTAACATTCTTTGCTCAGGAAGGCATGGGCAACCAAAGCCAATACCCAGTGCTTTCTGTCCTTATTATCGATGGTAGTGGGACTGGGGATTATTTCTTACCATTAAAATTTTCTGGGGAATGAAGAAGGATTTTTTTTTAATGAAAAGGGAAAAAAACAGCGCTCTCTGATCCTTACTGTAAACATAAGAAAAGGTAATTATTTGCTTTGGACGATTCATTGCTTCTCCAGTTTCTCATAGGATATACTGTTTACAGTTTAAATAAGGAAAAGGAAAAAGAAAGAGGAATGCAGTGTCCATTGACCTGCTTGGGGTTTTTATTTTTTACCCTAGATACAAACATATCTCTGCCAACACAACTTAGAGACAGCTATATAATGCCTGATATCCAGAATTTTTAAGAAGCAAACATATGAATAAATTTTTAAAAAGTCATTCACTTTTCAGGTATTTTATTCATTTGATTCCCACTTTCTAATATTTGAAACATGCATATAAATAAAGAGCAATTTAGAAGATCGATCTATATTCGACACTGGACCCATCAAAGTGGTAGAAAAAAGTCCAAAGATTTCTGTGTCTAAAATGAAAACTTCCTCTTATGTAACTGTAAAACTCTAAAGACATTTATTGAGTTTGGTTCACAAACTCAACAAAAGTATGAGGATTTTGGGAATAACATATACTACAAAAAACCTTAGGTCTTGGGCACTAAAACATGAGTGTCTGTAACCATGGCTCAGAATTCAGTCAGTAGGAGCTTTAGTCAGACCATGGCTCAGAATTCAGTCAGTAGGAGCTTTAGTCAGGCCAGGGTTTCATTGAGCATGGCACAAATCATCTAGACCTTCCGTGATGCTAGCATAGAAATACTGCTTCCTAAAATGGCCTTGATCTATCTAGGTGCATAAACACCACACCATGAATACTTAGTTTAAATTCTTAAAGGAAGATTATGATACTTGCAGGAACAGATTCAGTCAGAAGGTTCCAGGTGCTTTGGGCTAAGATTAAAGTACTTCTCAGACAGGCCTCTTCTGTTCCCACCTTTCCACCCTACAAAAGGACCCAAACCAAGATCCTAAGTGACATGAATCCATAATTGAAGAAAAGTCACAAAAAACATGAACAGCAGTGAAGTGGATCATCTGAGAGAGACAGAGAGAGAGACAGAGAGAGAGAGAGAGACAGACAGAGAGAGAGAGAGAGACAGAGAGAGAGAGACAGAGAGAGACACAGACAGAGACAGACAGAGACAGACAGAGACAGAGAGAGAGAGAGACAGACAGACAGACAGAGACAGACAGAGAGAGAGACAGAGAGAGAGAGAGAGAACTAAATAAATGAAGCCAAGAGCTAAAATGTGGGCCCTGACATTGAGATTCATTTTAATTTGTGGAAGGAAACAATCACTCATCCCTGAGGGGGGAGAAAAAAAGAGAAAGAGAGAAAGGAAAAGAAACAGAAGAGCATTTGTCTGCAGCAGCTGGTTCAGTGAGGAACATTAAAACGATCAGCATCCATCTAACAACTGCAAGTATTATTTAGAACTGATTGTCAATGTATCATCTTCATGTTGAAAGAGAGAGAAAGTCGTAGGAGGTAAAAATGAATATTCACATAAGCTAGCTAAAGGCAACAATTTTGAAAATCTGAAAACACTATCATGTCATTTTTTTTATCATTTTCTTAACCTGCTTACCCTCAAAGCATTCTACTTAGATTCAAAGGCATGTATTTTGTTTAATTAGATAGATATTTATTGAGTGTCTGTCTCCTGGATGCCAAAGAATGTTAACTGCACTCACTGATTTTTACATGAAATTTGCATACTATCATGGCCATATCTTCCTGTCCTCACGTGGAGATCCGAGTGACAGTTGGGAGGGTCCACTGGCTCTGTGGTTTACATTGGTCTCCTCACTATTAGGCAATGCCAGGGTCATAAACCGTTCACTGTGGCCACAGCCCTTGCCTGTGACAGAGCATAGACTGGAGTCCTGTCGTCAGAACTGACCGGTCCCATTTTAAAACCATGAAGTTTAAGGAACACGGTGTCTAACAAAGTTGAGGAGAGCCTGGGAAATTTCCTTTTGAATTTTCTCTGTGTCTACTTTCCCTCAAGACTGGGATAATGTTGGAAAATAATCTAATCACTTTTTAAGTGCCTAAAGGATGGTATCAGTATTCCATTTAATATTAATTTGCATTATGAACATTAGGTAATACATATTTTTTCCTTTCAAAGCACTGTCATTGTTCATTTCTTGTAACAGTATGACTTAGCTAAAGTATAGAGGCCAAGTGCTGCTCATGGCATTGTGGAAGAATATTAAAGGAAGAAAACTGGAATGAACTGCTGAAATTATGTTTTTATTCCTCTTACCAACTGCCTACAATGTGTGAGGGCCTTACATGTGTTACTGAGCTCCATCTTTACAACCAAGTTACGGGAACCACACTTCACAAACGCCACTGCTGAGAAAACAGAGACATGAATCAATTTGCTCAGCTTCTTATGGTCAAGAAGTAGAGTCATCAGAATTTGAAACCAGGATTACCTTGAGGCTGAAATCCATGCCATTTCTTCTACCTCATGGGTATGTACTTTATTTCATGTAGAAAATATACTTTGCCAAAACTAGACCTTCAAAAAATATCCTTAAATATTGTTGATGTCCTCAGGCATAGTGGCACATGCCTATAGTCTCAGCAGCGGCAGGGGGATCTCAGTTCAAGCCCAGCCTGGCCAGTTTTGTGACTTAGCAAGACTCTGTCTCAAAATTCCAAAAAGTATGGAAGGGGGAGGGTAAGATGTAGTTTATTGAGAAGACCTTAATATCAATTCCCAGGGTCACAAAAAATGTTTTTTTTTTTTGTTTAATAGAAAGAACATAGAGTTTTAATTACAGTAACCCTGACTGGAATAAGCACTAAAGCTTGGATCTTCTAGCAATGAAAGCAGTAAAGCAATTGAAACCTGGAAGCAAAGCTTAATTTTTAAAATCTCAGCTTATTTTTCCTCCGCTTTATGGTATGTTTATGAAATGCAGATATAAGGATGGTGGGTTACTCAAAAACTGAATTCAGTTTAAAAAGAAGCATAACCCGACATGAAATATTGGTGGAGAAAAGAAAAGGAGTGCATAACTGGTTGTGTAATTCTTCTCTGGGAATTTAGTATT
Source organism: Dasyprocta punctata (assembly GCA_004363535.1). Classification (NCBI taxonomy): domain Eukaryota; kingdom Metazoa; phylum Chordata; class Mammalia; order Rodentia; family Dasyproctidae; genus Dasyprocta; species Dasyprocta punctata. Next base: position 5,340 of record RJWM01025248.1, on the reverse strand, counting down.
ACTGTCTTTCAGAGCATCTTTGACGAAAAACTGCAAAGATAACGGATTGTGCAAAACTAAGCACAAAGAAGACGCAGGCTGCCTGTTTTTCACTCGTGCCTGCCACAGAGCAGTTGCCAGGCTTCTGTGTGATAAGTCATTTACACCTTTAGCTGCTTTACATCTGTAATATTAAGTGTTTAGTCTCAGATTCCCCTTCCAATCAGGATATCCTCTTAGCCTGCAAGCCATAAGAAAATGAGCCTCACAGTTGCCTGCATCTATTTTATTGTAGAAATTACTCTTCTTCTGTAGAAAAAAAAATTCTGCCTTCACAAGTCACATACATCCTCCAAAACTCATTTTAAGTGTGCAGAAGTCCAATCAAAGCAGGAAAGCAACAAATGCCATGACAGCTTATAATACCAAGTGTGAAAGCATGTGAACATGTGTCTCTGTGTGTGCATACCTGTGGTTAGTGTGTGCTTGTGCGTTTCCAGGAAAGGTCACAAACTTGACTTTCTGGAAGCTCCAAAGATTCCACCCACAGAACCTGCTGTGCAGTCATCTGGCTATCTCTGGTTTGCGTCAAAGGGAAGAGATTGTCTGTTTGCTTTTGCTTTAGGCCCATGGTGCTCAGCATGTCAATAATATATTTCAATTTCATCATGAAACCCTTAAAAAATTTACCTTTCAAACCTCCCAGATCTCTCTAGACAAGGGAAATTTATTCCTTTTCTGTAAGCCTGAAGGATGACAATCAAAACAAAGACAGAAGCAAATCCACCTGACAGAAGTTGATGTTGTTCCATTTCTTTGTCCCCAATAGTCAGAGCTGAGTTTGCAATGTCTGGAGAGAAGAGAGGGAAGGTTACTTTCTTCCTGTGCTAGCTTTCTCTGTTAAGTGGCACATGTCAAAACCATGGAGTTTTTGCATGATTGGCAGAATTCTTAGGAAAATTTGCTGTGAAATTGAATACGGTAATAATTAGTTCCAGAATAACTTAATACATTACTGTCTAAAAATTTTTACAGGTCTTTTTGTGTATTTTATATTCTCCTGTATAGATCACTGAAAGTTCACTGAGTTCTGCACCCAGGCTAAGAAATCTTTCAAAGGCATAAGTAGTATGTTTCCGAATCTTTGTGCTGTTCAACACATAGCTTCATAGGGAAAGTAGCCATTCAATCAATCATCGAGATAATTCTTGGGTAATGACATTAGCCAGCCCTCCACATGCCCAAGTCAGAAATTTTAGTATTATCTTTATCTTGTTCTTCCCACTTACTACTAGTTCTGGTCAATCCTTATGTCTGCCCACTCTTCCCTCTCAAACTTCTTTCATCTACTCATTTCCCTCTCCATCATGACTGTTGTCATCCCCAGGCTATTATCTCTGTAGCCAGGAATCCAACATAAACTCCTAAGCATTCTCTTACATACCGTAGCTTTATTTTTCCACAATGGTGGTGGACTTATCATATCTAAATGTGACTCTGATTATGGCACACCCATGCATGAACCTTTTAAATTTTCTCTTTGTTCGCATAGATGTGCAATAATACTACACAGTCCTCATGACTTTAATTGAACACTCGGTGTTCCTGCATGATTGGCTATGCACACACACACACACACACACACACACACACACAATATTAGGAAGATCTTCATGTACACTTGAAGGTAAACACAGTAAGCAAATTTGAACAAAGAGAGGAAGAAAAGAAACATTTATTAGCATTTATTATGCATCTGTTGTTTGAAATACATGGTTTTTATTGGTGAACTCTCATTTTACTTGCCGTGGGAACCACTCAGTGCAGGATAAAATAATTCTCTTTGGCCAATAAGGAAGCTGAGATGCAGGAAGAATTGAATGCCTTATTTGTACAGTAACAGGTATCAGATGCCAGGGGCAGGGTGTCTGACTGGTTCCAATATGTTTAACTCTGTCCTCAACCCTCTGAAGTAGTCTTTGATGCCCTTATCCCTATATGTAATGAGCTACCTCTCTGTGGTTAGAATTATCAACTTGCTCCTTTGGTGACTTTCTGCTCTATGAGATTCTCTGTACTAAAAGGAAAAGGTGTTTCTATCATTCATCTCTTGCCTACACCATGCCTTCCACTAAGTAATCTAATTCTTCCAACATCTAATAGAACATCACCTAGTACCTCACATAAACAATTCCTGCTGAAATTACCAACGATGACTTTGTGATTTCCTCTTTAGCTCCCTTCTATCATAGTTTTTCAATAGCAAATCATAATTTCAAGCATTTTTTATGGAAAACAACACCTTACCACAGAGTTCCTTTTTTCCTTCTTCCACTCTGATTTCTGTCACTTTCTTCATAGAATCATCCTCACCACAGCTTTCACCAATTAATATTCAAGAATCTAAGCCAGATCTTGTCTGTTCTGGCATTCTCGCCATACAAGATTTCATACACTGTTACCCGGTGCTAGAAATCTAGGAGCCATGCCCTTTCCATTCTCTCCCTCCATTATCATTGCATTATATTGTTCTGCAGGCTTTCATTCCTAAATCTCTTCATAATCCATTGACTTCTCTCCATTTCTATGAAACTTGTGCATTAGTTACTAGGGAGGATAGAAGGATCAATAAGAATAATGTTTTATATGTTCTTTTTCTCAAGAGAGGAAGCAGAGCAGTTGTGATGGCCTTGGGCCAGTGGATTTAACATATTTCTTAGTGGATTCCTCCTTTGGTTAAAACTCCTCCTCCAAAATATGACTGAGTCTCCTTCCTATACATAAGACCTTTAATTCTCCCTTTTCTTTCTGAACACAGTTAAGGTAACTTAGATAGTATATGGACAAAAGCCTAGAGAAAGTCTGTAAAACTATCGGCCTGAGAAAAGTGTGTAGCACCTGCTTAGTCCCACAGATTCTGCTGGACCCACATTCTCCAGATGCTGATGCGCACTTCCTGCTTACATTTTTCCCAGTGCTTGGGTGGATGAGCCTCCTGCTTCACTCTGGAAAAGAGGCAGTGATCTCTTATTGCCATCACTGTTCCTGTCCTTACAGTGCATGCTCAGCTGTCCCACAGTCAAAGGAAAAACAGAATAAGCAAGCAGCAATCAGTGACCTTAAGTCAAAGAAAAATTAGACTGAGGCAGAATGGAGGCAGGATTTCTGGAAATGCAATCTGAAGAGTCAGATCTTTCCCTAGAGAGACAACCAATTTAACTGATGAATAATTTTCTTTTAATGCGAAGTATTTGAAAATAAAGAAACATGCACTCAAAAACTATGTCTTAGTAAAGTAAAGTAGTGTGAATTTGTGGCATCTGAGCCAAAACTCTCCCCCACATTTTAGCATGACTGAAGTCTACTTCTTGTAGTGGTGGCCTCAAATTGAAAGTACTTACCCCTCTTGGCTGCCAGTCGGGATCTCAAGTTTTACCCAGTTCAGGCTACACCACAGAATGTTTCAGAACTATTCCAGGCAGACAGGACCAAAATATTTAGGGTATAATCAATGAAAGCTCTGGCCAACACCTGGCCGACTGAGAATGCTGGGGTCTATCTCCACAATAACTTGTCAGAGAGCACAGGTTCTTCTGGAGGAGGGCAAGCCAAGAAGACCAAGATGGTCACACCTATCCAGCACCCACTCAAAGTTCTAGAGTGTCTTTCCAGAAGGATTGATGTGCTCTCCTTTCTAGCAACTCCATAAACAAGGATAAAAAACAAATCTCAGTGATTTATAAGGTTTGAAATCATACAAAGTGTGTTCTGACTATGTACATTAGAAAAAAATAGCAGATATAAATATGGGAAATGCAAAAATAAATAGAAACACTCATAAATGACCAATATTTCAAAGAGATGATCACAAGAGAAATTTTTGAAAACTTTGAGATGAATGAAATAAGAAGTTGTAACTTAGAAGAAGAAGAAGAAGCACTTAGAGGAACATTTATGCTTATAAATCCCTGCTTTTTTTAAAAAGAAGACTTATAACAATAACCTAATTTTCTATTTAAAGTAACTGTAAGAAGGAACACAATGTCAATCCAAGTCAATTAGAGTGAAGGAAATAATAAAGATAAAAAGTAGAAGTAAATGAAATCAAGACTAGAAAAATAGTACAGAAAATCAGCAAAGCCAAAAGTTGATTCTTTGAAAATATCAACAGGATTGATAAAATTTGAGCCGCAAAAAGATTTGAAGTACTAAAGTCAGAAAATTTGAACAAAACATGAGGTCCATGGATGTCACAGCAGGTGATACTAAAAGATCCAGGCAGACAGAGAAATCTTCAAGAAGGTTGAAGACCTTACCATGGACAGAGGTGCAGGAAACAGCAATAGGAATTTGAAGATCAGCTTGTGCAGATTCCATAGGCTCTAGAACTAGAAATGAAGGCAAGAATCAAAAGTGGAAATCAAGCTAGGAATCTGTCTGTCAGATTTAGCATGAAAGAAAGAACTATTCAGAGCACAGGAAGAATCTAGTCATTGGACACAATTCACAAATCCTCATCCAGACAAACTATAAAGAAGACATGCTGCTAATACTTTAAATATTAAACTGGAGCTTCTGCAGTCCCTAATGCATAGATTAAGAGTTGTCCTACGAACCTGTAAAACTGGCATTTGGTTTGCCGAAACAGCTTCTGACATTAAGAAAAATCCATCCTCTGGCTGCTGCAAAGTGTAACCTTACAACCTGAAACTCACCAGGATTATCTCTCCTTTGTCTTTCTTTTCTTAAGAAGCCTTTTAAATGAAATTAAATAGAGCATGGAACAGCACATTAAGAGATCATTTTTGTAAACAGAAATTTATATGCATAATTTATACTCCAATATAAATATATAACATGTATAATATGCAGAACTATAATATATATTCCAATATATATATAAACTTACAAATTCCAAACTACAGGTATATTTTAATTTCACATAACAAAAAGGGATCTCTCAATCTCTAAATTCCATACACCTAAGAAAGTTCTCTTTGTCTCAGAGAAAGTGAAAAAATTTATGAATTAGGGGGAGCTTGGGGATGAGAGTAAAATTGATCAAGATTGATATCTGCGCATACCAATTCCCCAAGATCAATGCAATTTTTATGTATCACAGGCATGCACTAATAAAAAAAGAAACTAAGTTATAGTGTGGAGTATAATAAATATTTTTATCTAAAATGTCATTACATTATTTCTGTAGGTTCATGGTTCTCCAATACATTTGATATGTTTTTAATTTTAACACAGACATCTACCTGCTAATGGCAGCAAGCATTCCTTACCATACACTAGAAAGTGAATTATATGCACAAGGAGAATAGAGTGTACAGAGAAGCAGAGACATCTGAAAGT
>RJWM01025247.1:0-29017 GCA_004363535.1 Dasyprocta punctata | reverse complement strand
CGTAGTCTCCTGGCTTCCAGCGCAGACTCTTCCGCTTCTGCTTTGGATTCTTCAGCCTTTGGTCGCAGACCCATTGGCTGCTGCCAATCCCAGCCACCCGCTGGGCGTCACTACCAGACCCGGCCACTAGAGCGGCGCCTAAGCGGCGCGGAGCCTTTCCGGAGAATTTGCGACTTGCCTTCCCGGCATCCCCTGCGAGGGGATCCAGAGAATCGAATCTGCGGCCTCCTCCTCTGTGCGCCCGGGCGAGCGTCAGAAAACCCAAGACTCCCAGGCGCCAGGCAGGCCCAGCGGCCCCAAGGAGCTACCCCCCAAAACCCAGGAGAGCTACATTCCCAGAAACCAGCACTGCGGGCCAGCAGGCCGCCAGGACAGCCTCACCTGTCACCTCTACGCGCGGGACGCACAGCGGTCCGGCCAGGTCCAGTCTGGTCAGTCAGCGCGCGCACAAGACGGAGCCGCCCTTGGCCCGCGCGCCAGTCGCCCATCCCTGTCGCACGGCGCCATCCATCGACGTGATGAGCATCCGGCAGCGCAGCCCCGGAGCCCACGCTGCGCCCTGGTCCCGACCGCCGCCCACGGGACCCGGCCCTGCCAAGCGACGCCGCCTGGAGGACCTCGCTGGATCCGCGGCCCGCGCAGTGCCAGTCCCAGGAGACTCCGCGGATCCCCCTGACTCCCCCGAGCCCGCCTCCCCCTCCGTGCTGATCCTGACCACAGGCTGCGCCCTGCAGCTGCCCCTGGAAGGCGGCGGCCACCTGCTGCTGGAGCCCCTGCCTGACTCTGTCCTGCAAGTGATCGTCCAAGACGACACCCTCGTCCTGGTCCGCCACAACCTCCTGGACTCCGGGGACCAATGCTCTGGAGGGCAGAGCCACTCTCTTGAAGTCCTGGGCGCTCCCCTGGAGAACGAAGTTGTAGCCTTCGTGGAGCAGCAGGGATTCTGCGCCTCTGTCCCAGAAATCGCCGGCCAGGAAGAAGTTCAAGCCCGTGACGACTCGCACCCCGTGTTCCCGGCGCCCTACGTGGACCTTCCAGCAGCCTTCACTGCAGGGCTCCTGCTCTGGCCTGCAGCAGTACCAAGCCACTGCCCGCAAAGTCCCATTCCTGAGGCCAGGCCTCTGGCGCCCGTCAGTCCTTTCAAAAGTGGCTCTCCTGGCCTTGGCTTCCACCAGGAGGACCCCCATCTACTGAGGCCCTTCCCCACCTCACCGCTCCAACCTCTGCCTCCCTTTGGGACTCCCTCATCCTACCAGCGCCCAGCGGGCCTTCCAGGTCCTCATCGCAAGGCCCGGAGACGTCTCTTCCAAACATGAGTGCCCTCCTGAGATGCCCCACCACCCCACTGGAGGTTCCAGGCAGGCTCTTCTGGCCATCGTGGGCGTGTGCACTGTGCAACCTACTAACCTACACGAAGCAGAACTGACGGTTGTTTTCAATATTCCGGGGACTGTAGATTGGAAATCAGTGGCTGCTCAAATCTCAACTCCGGGGCTTTCCTCCAACATTCCCCGCCCCGCACATGTTTTGTCCCACAAGTAGTTACTAAATATCCTTTGTTGTGCTGGATGGGCTCTATCCTCGGCGGGTGTGTGGACTCCCTTCTCATTGTGGACGTTTTCCTCGTGAAGGCTCCGGTCGCCTTTCAGATATCCCACAAACGGCTGTTACTCCCTGCACCCTACGGGTTTTGGTTTGGCATTTTTCTTTAACGATTAGGTCAGCACACAACTATTTTTCCTGCTTCAGTTGTTCTTTTTTCCTCTTTCTTTCCTAAATAAACAAGCCCTTTAGCATTCCTTCCCTCTGGTATGTTTAAATACAGTTCTCTGAAGGGGGGGACGCACACCTGTAATCCCAGCACTCAGGAGGCTGAGGCAGGAGGATTGTTGCGAGCCCGAGACCAACCTGGGCTACAAAGTGAACCCAAGGCCAGCCTGAACTGCATAGTGAGACCCTGTCTCAAAAAATAGGGCCGGGGGTTTAGCTCAGTGGCATAAGCACCTGCCTGGCAGGCGTGAGGTTGTGAGTTCAATCCCCGGTACAAAAAACAAAACGAAACAAAACAAAAACAGAAAAAATGAAAAGAAACCACTGAGGAGAGAAAAATGAAGAATTCTAACTGAGCAAGAATGAAAAATAAAAGGGCCACTCTTTCTAAAAGTCAAATGTAGAAAAGAGACGAACAGGCATTCATCACTCCTATATATCATAACTTCCAAGTTCTATGGCTCAAAATCCTTAGTATTAGTTGATAAGAAGTTCAAGAAAATAGACATTTTACCTTACTTCCTGTTTGAGAATCTGGAAAAGACAAAAAGGATGGTGATACTCAGATCAAAAAAGACTTTCTACCCACATTCTCGCCCGCCCATACTGCCCACATATCCAGCCACCATCTTGGGGAGATGTAAGAAGAGGAAGAGGAGGGAATTCACACAACATTTACTGAAAGTCCCGGTGTTAGCCGACAGAGAATTAGTTAGATCCAGACCAGTCAAGGGTTCACTTATGCAGAAAGTTTATAGTGGCCCTTTTCTCCACTGTCACCCTCAAATTCCCCATACCAGTGAGGCAGAGCTACATAAGGTAGATGAAGTCAATTATGTCAAATAAAGAAGTTACACTGTCTTTATACAATTACATAGAAATCTATTTATTGATCTATTTTTGCTATCAGCTTATGCCCTTTACTCAGTAGTTCTATAGGACTTTTCCTTGTTAGTTTTATATTTATATAAAAAGACACTAACCCCTTGTTATATATTTTACAAATATTTCTTGCAGTGCATCACTCATTTTTAACTCATTTATTTGTATGACTTTATAATTTTCTTTAAGTGAAATTTAACAATCTTTTCTTTGTAGTTTATACCTTTTTGTGTCAGTTTAAGAAATCTTTCCCAGAACTGTCCATAAATAAATTTCCTATACCTCTGATCTCAAAGTTTTGATTTTTTCCATTGTAGATGTTTAATGTGTCAAGATTTTCTTTTCCTATATAATTTGGAGTAGTAAAATAATTTTTTTAGGTAAAAAATCACTGCTGCAATATCAGTTATTGGATTATCCACTTATTAATTTAAAATGCCAGTTTTGTTTTTATCAATTTATACTATATGATGGCAAACTAATGAAATTTTCAGATAAGCAAAACCTACTTCTACCAATCTCTCAGTAAAAGAAATCCTCAATAAGAAAAAAGAAAGTGATTCCAAGGTGGAAGTTCTGAAAAGTAGAGGACTGGAGGTTGGAATGATTAAAAACAAAGCCAGTGGAGGTATATGTGTGGATAAATCTAAAGAATACTGGATGACTACAGCCTTAATAATGTCTTAAGGAGATTTTAAAAAAAAGTTAGGATTTAAATACATACTAACATTTGAGCATGAAGTTAGAAAATGTTTTAAGATCTTTGAATAACCCAAGAGAAAAGTAGTCTTTGAATATTCCAAAAACTCCATTACCTCTAGAAATGATATTATGTATGTGTCTGGTAATACTATGTAACTAATAAAAGAAAAGCAGCATAAATCCAAATATTAGAGATAACTTTGAAAGATAAACATTCAATTCATTCAAAAGAAGCAATAAAACTAGAGAAAAACAGAACAGATTGAACAAAAAAAAATTGGTAGTAGTAAACCCAAATGTTGGGGACCACAAATTATAAATTGACGTAGACTCTGTCCAAGACCCTCCTTGCTCTGCCTTGTGGGCTGGTTTTGGAATACAAAAATCCTGCTTCCTCTCAATCACCACTGAGAGCTTGATAGTCAATGAGGCCGTAAAGCTCACAGAACAGGGAGAAGTCTGCTAAGGACTATACAGGGATTACTAGTACCCAGGTGTGGGAATGAATGTTAACTTGTTTCCTTTATAATGTTAAACTTGCCCATTCAACCTCTACTTGCATGCTGTTCCAAGAAAAGCACTGTATGCCTCCTCCTGCATGCACTAAATAAAATGGTGGCTAGCTGGGGAATCTGATCTTTGTCCCCAGAGGACACTGATCATCCCAGAGCCCTATTTTCTTCCAATTCTTGTCTCTTTTTCATTTTATTTCTCCCAGCTGTGTTCCATACCATGAGGCAGGAGATTGGGGACTCACTGCAGGGGTCCCTGATGACCATGGAAAGGGTCTCCGATAACTACTGCCCATCATCGCCTGAGCCCACAGCATTTTTACCTGAGTGGTGGATTTACTTGGGGTGTTTCCACAGTGTTCAGATCTCAAGTGATGATTCTGGAGACATCCAGCGTGGAGCTAAGATAAGTGTTGTTTTCAGCTGGAGTAAAATTTCACTGTAATTAAAACAAAGGATAATCTCTTTCAAAACAAATTTCTTTAAAATCTTTTTTAAAGAAGGCAAAGTACACAGTGCCAGCTAGCAGTATCACTGAAATACTACAAAAAATAAGTACAATCATTGGTTCCCATGTGTATGGGGTATGCTATGTCCCCCCAAGTCCTCATATAATTTTGATGGAGCTGAGTTATTGGTTAGTTATTGGTTTGTTGATTGACAATGTGAGCGCTGTGCCCACCCAGGGGTGGAGCTGACATACAGTGTAAGGGAAGGCGGGTCTTCCTCTTGTTTGCTTCCCGGCTTCCACCCTCTCTCTCGCCAGCGTGGATTGCGGCTTGCAGCTTGCAGCCACCATGAACTGTAGCCCCGTCATCCCATGCTGCCTTGGAGCCCACTTTATGGACTGAAACTCCCGAGAAACTGTAAGAATAAACCTTTCCTTCCCTAACTTTGGGCGTCAGGTATTTTGTCTCGGCAACGAGCAAAAAGTAACCAAGACACCATGGGTAGGAACTTTAGATATTGAAAACTGGGACAAAGTGAAAAAAAATTTTAAAGACAGCTCATGGCAGAGGAAAAAACTGTTTCTCCTGAGATCTTCTCAGCTTGGAGCTTGATAAAATCAATTTTACATTTAATTGTACATTAAATACTAGTACCCCAAAAGTTTCTGTTTTAGAACAGGACAAGGGAGAAAAATAAAAATAAATAAAAATAAAAAACCTACCAACTGTGTCATTGGCTCCTGGCTCCTGGCTCCTGGGGTATGTGGTTGGCTCCTGAGGGAGACCCAGAACAGGGTGAGGCTTTTAAAGAAACTCCCAGCCTGAACCTTCAGATTTTTTAAAGCCTGACACAGCACAGCCAAGATGGTGGCCCAGTCATATCTGGGGGTGGTGGCACAGGACTTGTGCTGAGGAAGGTCAGTGACAGAGCCATGCAGCAGAAAATGGGCTTGTCTCTCTGCTTCTCTTGGCAAGGCCGTGCATGGTGGCAGGTGCCTGTAGTCCCAGCTATAGGAGAGGCTGAGGTCAGAGAAGTGCTTAAGTCTTAGCAATGCTTCCTTCCTTCACTGAGCTCCCAGTTTAGGCAGCACCAGGCATCCCAGGATGCCAAAGAATAAGAAACAGAATGCTCCCCACCACAGTGGCAGTGGTGGTGGTGTCAGCTCAGGGGCAACCATGCCGACAACAGGTGGCCAACATTGAAATATTCAACACTAGCTGGGTATGGTGACATATGCCTTTAATCCCAGCACTAGGGAGGCTGAGGCAGGAAGGTTGCTGTAAATTCAAGGCCAGCCTGGGCTACAAAGTGAGTTCAAGGCCAGCCTGAACTGCATAGTGAGAACCTGTCTCAAAAAATAGGGCCGGGGATTTAGCTTAGTGGTGTAAGCACCTGGCTGGTACGTGTGAGGTTGTGAGTTCAATTCCTGGCAAAAAAAAAAAAAAACGAAATATTCAACCTTTCAGTGAGGAAGATGCATCAACTGAACCAATGAGCCACTGCAGTGGTTACAGCTATGCGTCCAGCTTTGCCAAAAATGGACCAGAGGTCCTCGATAGGGAAGGAACTCAAGAAGACTTAGAGTTCAAACTGAAGTAATTAAGCGACCTAACCTTGGACAAGGGCATGAAGACGAGGCAGGCAGCTCTTGAAGGCATTAAAAACACACTGGCTTCAAAAGTGCTCTATGAATTTATTCTGGAAGGAAAAATGACATTAACTGATAGCTTTGAATGCTGTCTAAAAAAATGAAAGTGATAAGCAGCATGCATCTGCAGTGTTGGCCTCTGTTCTTTGTACTCAGCTGGGCCCTGGCATTGAAAGTAAAGAGATTTTAAAAACTCTTGGACCAATCCTAAAGAAAATAATTTGTGATGAAACAGCTAGTATCCAGGCTATGCAAACTTGTGCAACTTGTTTTAATGTTTGCTTTTTTATTGCCACAGATGACATTACTGAACTGTATTCAACTCTGGACTGTTTGGAAAATATCTTCAAGTCCTATCTCAAAGACAAAGACACCAACGGCATTTGCAGTACCCCTTCCACAGTGCCCCGTATCTGCTCACTTCTCTTGTGGACATTATTACCGACCATATACCCAATCAATGAAGCGAAGAAAAGACTGGAGATACATTTCCATAAACTTCCAAGGTTTCTTTCTTGTGATGATGTAAACATGAGAATAACTGCTGGAGGATCTTTGGCACTTCTGTTTGAATTGGCCAGAGAGATGGAGAGTGACTTTTTTTATGAAGACATAGAATCTTTGACCCAGATGCTGAGGGCTTTGGCTACAGATGGAAATAAACACTGGGCCAAAGTGGACAAGAGAAAGCAGTGCTCTGAGTTCAGAGACATCCTGAGGGCAGTCAAAGAACGTGATTTTCCAACAGAAACTGTTAAATTTGATCCTGAATGCATGTATATTGATAACTGGGTCAAAAAACACACTTGTGATTATCTTTAAAGAGATTCTTGGATCAGGGATGCAGTACCACTTAGAGTCAAATGAATTCCTTCGCAATGTGTTTGAACTTGGACCCTCAGCGATGCTTGATGCTGCAATTCTTAAAACAAAGAAGATTTCTCATTTTGAAAGGCATGTATATAACTCTGTGATTTTCAAAGCACAGACAAAAGCTCGAAGCAAATGTCAGGATAAGAGAGCAGATGTTGGAGAATTCTTCTAGAATTTAGCACTTGATGACTTTTTTCTAATTTCTTTTCCAATTTTTAATGTATGTAAGCCTTAGAGACAGTTCTTATCTTGGGTCAAGTTATCTCATTTTTGTAGTGGTGGAAGGTTATATATTCCTTCTAATGTAATGTACAATATTGTAAATGATGAGTTCTGATTATTGAATGTTCTCTAAATATAATCAGCAAGTATGAATAAGGTATAATGTTTGGTCATGTTCTATTTAAGAAAAGAGCAAAAAGATGGCATTTCACTTGATTTCATGTTGAAAAGCGTTTGATTTCTCATACTACAATTTCCAAAATATTGGCAATTTTAATGACACATATACAAAATGATTAATATCTTAAATTTGAGTTTTGGACGCAAGTTTTAGAAGATAGTTCCTCAGGAAAAACTGCCATATTTTAAATTTTAAGTGGACTGTAGCCAGTCCAATTGTCACTGGGATGAATAAAGGAATTACATACTAAAATTTGCAAGAGCTATGCTGAAAGGTCATTGATTCAGCTGCTGGAAGTTGGTGAGTTAGCCTAGGCCAGAGGGTTGCTGATTTGAACCTCTCAGGGCAGTAACATTCATTTTATCCACCATGGAAGACATTCTTATCACTTGGAAATAAAGATCTTTTCACACTGAAAAAAATAATAATAAATAAATAAATAAATTGAGCCTATCAGCACTTCTGTAGAGGTGACTGAGTATAGAACCCAAAATATCTTAAAGATCCCTTAGTCCTAGGGCCAAGATTTCTTCTGAACTATTACCTGCCTTTGTCCGTCCCCAGAGGTGATAGATCTCATCTGCAGGTTGGGATTTTAGTAGAGTTATATATTAGAAAGTAAGATCTAAACAGTATAATTGAAGCACTTTTATTTTCTCTCTCATTATCTTTCGAAGATTTAAAAAGCAGCCATTCAGGTTCTTTGATTATAGTTTTATTTTCTGTTTGGCAATACAGTTGGAGTCACTCATAACTTTTGTCTCTAGAGGCATGTTCTGCTGATTAGAGATCCATCCTGGAAAAGCTCTTGGAACTTAATTGTCTTTCTACACCTAAGATGGTTAGTTCTTGTGCCATACCTGGAGTCACTCTTCTCTCCCTTCCCCACTGTCCTGCCCCTGAGAAATAACCTAGTTTACAACAGTGTTTGGTCCAAGACAATCCTCTCTTCAGAAGCTGCTGCATTTCAGGACCAAGTTTCCGGAATGGTGAGTTTCCCCTTCCTGTTACCCTTCCAGAGTGAAGCTGATCATCACTTATCTTTGGTTTATATCCAAAACCTGATCTAGATTTAATCCTAAAGTTCTTTTAAAAAATAGATATACAAGTTTTAGTTCAGTTATCTGCATTTTAGTCCTTAGGCAGAACTAGAGATTACTTCCTCTCTCCCTTCAAATGATGCTGACTGGTTTTTAAAGCACAGGGCACACTGGCTGATTTTTATAAAATAGATAAGTTCTTTGGTAAAATAAAACATTCCTAGGAAACCTTGAGTTTAATAACAGTTTCAGATGAGAACAAATATTAAAAATAGGCACAGCTACAGTCCCCAGAGAACTGCTTCTCATCATGATTTCTCTCCAGAACATCTTGCAGTCTAGCCACTGTTCCCAGAGATAATCATTTTCGACACCCAAACCTAGCCTGCTCACCCCCCAGAAATAGTTTAAATTACCTTTAGCAGTCTGTCCCATTAAAGGAAATGGTTATATGTAACTATCAAAACAACAGTTTTGGCCATCAGCTGTGACTATTCAATTATTATGGCTATCAAAGCAACAATGTGTAGCCTGTATAGTTATATATTCCAATCAGACAAACTGTCAACCTAGGTCCCATCTTAAAAGCTATGTTTGTTTTCACAAGTGTAAAAGGTTTTATTTCTTCTGATTTTTATTACAAGAGATCTCTGTTAATTGATCTACAAAAAGTTCTGACTGGTCAATTTACAGTTACAAGTTGAAAAACTATAAAATAGTCATTATAATTCAAACTGGCCAAATATACTTGAGTGCATTCTGATTTTGTAAACAAATTGTCTTATGTGTGTTTGTTTATCTGTCTGTCTACTCTGTAAACCACTGTTTTATTTTAGCTCAAAAAAATTTTTTTCATCTTTTTAAATTTTTGGATTTTTAAAACATTTGTCTGTAATTTTAGTTGGCTTATAGATAGATATCAAAATTAAAGACATGCATCCACCTAAGTTAGTCAAAATAATGTCAAAATTGGTTTTATAACTATAATACATACTGTTGCCTATGTTTAGGAAGTCAAGAATCTTTGCTTGGCCAAAATAACATGTTGGTTGTTATGACCTGATTCTCATAGGTCATCAGAAAATTGTTAAGATAGTTATACAGATATCCCTGAGGGTGGGGAAGCTATTGGACAGGACTCCCCTTCATGAATAAAGGAGCAGCTGCTTGAAAAAATTCTTGTTTCTGCCTTTGTTCATTAAGGGGGCCCCAATAGTTTGCATAGCCTCATGGAAGAAAGCCTTATGGAATATTAAACTTTGTTAAATGTATTACTGCCATATGTTTACATTGATCATCATTAAAATGTTGAGTTTTCTATAAGTAAAACAAGAAGCTTTTCTCATTAAAAGATGCTCTTGGTACAAAACTAAACTAAGAAACAAAAATTTTCATATGGCTGTGACCATTCAATATTGTGCAGTCTCATGGTGTATTAAATATATTTGTACCTTCCAGATGTACAGGTCTTCCAAAATGTAAAACTTGGATTATTTATCATGATAAGTTTTTTCTTTTAAATTCAGATACATGCCTTTCTCTTGTGCTCCAGAAATTTGTAATAACAGTATATGTCAAACCAACATGAGACTGCCTGTCAAAAAATAATTTTTTAAAATAATTTTTTGTATGAAAAGAAGGCTTCTATGATGTCTTTGTTATACATGTATTATTACACTTAGAGAAGGTTAGCTTTTAAACAGTCCAGATAATGTCATAAATTTCTTCAATGATATTCCATTAAAGGACAACAAATTAGGTGGGATCATTTTATGTACTAGATAGAGATGATTGAATAAAAATGTTACTCTATACCAAAATGAAGATTTAAATGTTTTACAAAAATAGTTTCATCATGATTGTCATGCTAAGATATTATGTATGGCTTTGCATCTCAAGTTCTCTTTATAAATTATAACTGTTGTCTGTTAACACTCTACAGGGATTCAACTAGGACAACAATGGACGGTAAGAAATAACAGTTTTCCTAGCTATACTTCATATTTCAAAGTGCTTGATATCCAGATAAAATTATAATAATTAAGCTAACTTCTACTAAATTGCTAATGTCACTGATCTTTTCTCTTATTTGTTCAACAACTGAGGTTTGGAGACCAAAGCTAGAAAGATAACTGGACTAAGGGTACAGCCAATATATTGGACCCAGCCCTCCAAGGTCAACAAAGACCCATGACATGAGGGAACATTTTCTGTGACATCCTTCAACTCTGGTGAGTTACACAACCTCCTGACCAAGGAGGCTTCTGACCTCCAAGGAATGGGAACACAGAAAACAGTGTGCCAAAAGAGGGTCACTAGAAGACAAAGTCTCCCATGCTTTCATAAAAATGAACTGGACAAGCAAAGGTTGTGACTCATCCTGATGATTGACACTGACAGAAGATACATGGTTCCGAGGCAAATCCTGAGGAGACTTAACCAACATCGATAGATAGCAAGAGGTTAATTTTAATTAATACAGATCTCCATTTAACTTGGTCTTGAATGTCCAGCAGAAAAGTATAAGCAAAAGATATGTAAAACATATGTCACAATAACAATCTAGATATAGGAAGGGGCTCCAATCACTAACTCCTTCTGGCAGTTTCAAGCTACACCAGCAATTGACTACAATTATGGGTTATTAAGTATGAATCACAATAAAATCTATTAACTGCTAAAGTACAATATGACAATCCACATACTCACCTTTCTTTAAAAACACAATTACAAAAACAAGTAGGTGGGAATACAGTTACTTCCACATGCACAGTTAAATCTTGATATCGTTACCTTAGATTTTTTTAAACCTGGTTTCAGAAAGTAAATACCCTCCATCAGAACTTCACTTGCAAAAGGACAAATCTGTGGAGTATACTTAGGTCTCAAGACCTATAGAAGGATATTCAAACAGGAAAGTGGGATAAGTCAGTACACTTGACAACCTGGGGTCAAGGGTATATTTGTATGTTAACAGACAATGGAACACCATTATAGCTGCCCTCTTTGAATGTGTGACCCTGGAGAGAGGAGCATACCAGCCATGTGGTAGAGCCTGTTCCCATCTGGCCCTCCAGTGCATGCATTCTCAAAGATGACTGTAGAGGGGAGCCCAATACCACAAATACTGTGGTTCACACAGGCTACAAAATCCATGACATGGAGATGACTAAAGAAGACAATGCAGGAGGTTTTCATCCTGGTGCTGTGACAGGACCTCCTGCAAAATCCTAAAACAGTTTGTTGCTATGGTGACTATCAGAGCCTTTATGTTATTTCAACTGTTGCAATTACAAAAACAAAAAGGGCAAGATATTGGGGACCACAAATTATAAATCGACATAGACTCTGTCCAAGACCCTCCTTTGCTCTACCTTGTGAGCTGGTTTTGGAATGTAGAAATCCTGCTTCCTCTTGGTCACTGATGAGATCTTGATAGTCAATGAGGCTGTAAAGCTCACAGAGCAGAAAGAAGTCTGCTAAGGATTATACAGGGATTACTAGCACCCAGGTATGGGAATGAATCTTACCTTGTTTCCTGTGTTATGTTAAACTTGCCCATTCAACCTCTACTTGTATGCTGTTTCAGGGCAAGCACTGTATCCCTCCTCCTGCATGTGCTAAATAAAATGGTGGCTAGCTGAAGATTCTGATGTTTGTCCCCAGAGGACACTGACCATCCCAGAGCCCTATTTTCTTGCAATTCTTGTCTCCTTCTCTTTTTCTTTCTTCCCACTGTGTGCCATAACACAAGACAGGAGATTAGGGCCTCACTGCAGGGGTCCCTGATAACTGGCACCATGGAAAGGGTCTCTGATATGAAATGTGTCAGTATATTAAATGTAAATCAACTAAAAGTTCCAACTAAAAAACAAAGATTGCTCTTGTACCCTGCCTCCCAGCTGCCATGAAGTAAGCAGATTTCTTCTACCATAATTTTTCATCATGGTATCTCTCTCTCACCACACGCTTCTGACCATGAACTGAAAACTATGAAACTTTGAGTCAAAATAAATCTTTCCACCTTAGAAAAATGATGACACCAAATTTTAAAAATCAAAATCTATAAGGCAATGTATTTTCTGGGCCCCCTCTGTCCCTCTTAAACAGAAG
Source organism: Dasyprocta punctata (assembly GCA_004363535.1). NCBI lineage: Eukaryota > Metazoa > Chordata > Mammalia > Rodentia > Dasyproctidae > Dasyprocta > Dasyprocta punctata. The sequence goes on along the minus strand of RJWM01025247.1, from coordinate 16,624 downwards.
CTTTCTTTTGCTAAATATATTTACCTACTCTTAACCTTCATTGCTCCAAGCATACATTCCTCAATTTTAGAGAAAACAAACAGTATTTCAAACATCTAGCACATTGGGAGTTATATTTTTCTTGTATTATTTGGAAATCCTATATCCTACACCCTATATGATCTAGAGGTCCTAGCAAGATAATTGGACAGATAGAGGAAAATTGATGTGAAAAATTCTTACTCCTTTGGAATGTATTTTTTTAATTTAATTAGATTTATTGGTACAATTTATACACAATGATCACATTCATCATTGGGAATATGTACTTGTACATAATATACCTCGATTTGCCTTTTTCTCTCCCATTTCCCTCCTCTCACTTCAACCCCTCTTCTGCTCTTTATTTACAAAGATTTGATTTCATTTTATCCTTCTTTCTCATTTTTTCTTTTCCATTCCTTCCTTTCCTCCTTCCCTTCCCTAGTTCCCCTTTTCTTTTGAGAAAATTCTTCCCATTTCACCATATATCTTGTAAAATTTTGTTCTTATTTACATTTTCAATTTCTTACACCACTGAGATAATGTGATTTTTACACATATGTGTCCTATTTATTTCACTTAAGAGTATGGTCTCAGAAGAGAAACCTCACCTTCCCATGAAGCAAGCTCTGCCATGCTGATTGGTAAGAGCCTCAACCAGAAGAGAAACAAAACCTTGCCATGAAGCAGGCTCCACCAAGCTGATAGGTAAGAACCTCAGTCAGAAGAGAAACCATGCCTTCCCTTGAAGCAAGCTCCACCATGCTAATGGGTAAGAGCCTCAGCCAGAAGAGAAACACACCTTCCCATGAGCCAGCCAGTGTTTAGGCTGAAAAAAACAGAAGAGCACCCCCCAATGCTGATTTGGAGGACTCAGGGTGAGGTGATAGCAACTGAGGGGAAGGGAATAGCCTGATGCTTGTATTGTTTGGTAGAATCTGCAGGCCTGGGGCTAGTGGTCTAGGCTCCTGCTTGAAGGATGGCAATGTGCATGATGTCAACTGTGGGGGATATACTTCTGTCTTGTTTTTGAAATCCAATGTTTCGTTCCATTTTACTGTTTTGTTTTATCCTTGTATCTGGTAACCTTAGCAACTATTTTGAAGATAACAATGTGTAGTATTGTTCTGTTTTGTTTTGTTCCAATTTACTGTTTTGTCTTATTCAATGTTCTCTTTTGATTGGTTTTATTCTGTTTTGTTTTGTTTGATTTTGTTATGTCTGATGGTATGGACAACTATTATGCAGATAGCAAGATGTATTATGGTAGCCATTGTTGATTTCCTATTATCCTGTTTTGAAGTTCTGTACCACTTTCACTGCTTTGCTTTGATTGACTTTATTCTGTTTTGTTTTTTGGGGGGTTCTAGTCACCTTAAAATAAAAAAGTATGGTCTCAAGATTCATCCAGTTAGCAATAAATGTCTCAAGTTTATCCTTCTTCATGGCAGAATACTACTCCATATTTTTCAAACCACATCTTTTTTATCCATTCAACAGTTGATAGTCATTTGGGTTGCTTCCAAGATGTAGCTATTACAAACTGTACCTCTATAAACATGGATGTTTGTGTATTATTGTAGTATGATGCTTTCAATTCTTTTGGGAAAATACCAAGAAACAGAATAGCTGGGTCAAATGGGACCTTTAGTCCTAGTATTCTGAGGTATCTCTACACTGATTTCCACAGTTCTTGCACCAGTCTACACTCCCACCAGCAGCAGAGAAGTGCTCCCTTTTCCCTACAGTCCCTCCAGCATTGTTATTTGTTGATTTTTTTGATAATAGCCACTGCTTAGGGAGTGAGATGGACTCTCAATATTGTTTTATTTATTCTTTTATTTTGAAGAGAATAAAACCCAACAAAACAAAACAGAGGAAAGCAAATCAAAACAAAGCAGTGAAAGTGATACAGAACTTCAAAGCAGGATAATAGGAAATCAACAATGGCTACCATAATATATCTTGTTATCTTTACATTCTATCATAGTAAAATCAAAACAAAACAGAATAAAACAAATTAACATAGAACACTGAATAAAACAAAACAATAAATCAGAACAAAATAAAACGGTGAGAACAATATTAGATTTCAAAAACAAAAAGAAAGAAATCCCCTATATTTGCTATATTGCTATATATCCTCCTAGTTAATGCTCAGACTACTGGCCTTAGGCCTGCAAAATCAATCAAACAATACAAGAATTTAGCTGTTTTTGTACCTCAGTTGCTATCAACTCAGCCTGTCCTCTGAACCAGCTGGTTGCTCATGGCAGAGAGTGGGGGCAGTTCTTGATTCTCAGCCTGCATGCCAGTCAGCTCATGGGGAGGGCGATCTGTCTTCTCTCTTCCTGGGCCCTCCATGGTTTGCGCAGCTTACCAGAAGGACAAACTCATTTCTTGATATGCTCCTCCTAGACCAAGCATGGCTTCTGCTGACTCAAAGGGAGGGTGATCCGGTTTCTGTCTTCCTGGACCCTGCATGGTTTGTGCAGCTTACCAGAAGAGTGAACAGGCTTCTTAATGTGCTCCTCCCAGACCTAGCATGGCTTCTTCAATGTTGTTTTAATTTAACAGAGCTGAGATCTCCATTGCTCAGAAGGAACAGGAGAATAAAAAAGATGGCCTGTGAGCATCACAGGAAGAGGTAGTGGGTTCCCGTGCTTTGCAGTTTCAAAACTATAAAAGTGAAAGACTATTTGGAGGAGAAAGCCACAGAGCACATGAGATTCCAGAATGGTGGCAACATAGAAAATTTGTTCCTCAGAATTGGATTCAGAGTGCCCAGCAATCCAGGCACTCGACCCCTGCAGCCAAAAGAAAGGAGAGCCTTGTTACTGCTCCAACTGGTAGCAGACCTTGTCATTGTCCATGTGGTGCTGGTTTCAGGTGCATACAGAATGCAAGAGTTCTGAGGTTGGAAAACCTTCCATCCTAATTTCAGAAGGCCTGGGATGCCAGGTAGTGTGCCCCTGAGGGGTCAGTATGTGAAGCAGTGAGTGTGAAGTTAAAGGTACAGTGGAGACCACAGAAGTTTGGAAAAGCCAGGAACATGGATAATCTAGGAAAACCTGCAAGGAGGGAGCAAAGCCAGCCCAAGAGAGAAGCCATGGGATCAGTAACCACCAGAAGTGCTTTAGGGGTGAAACTGTACAAGCCCTTTGGAGATCACAATTTGCTACATATTGCCTCAAATGGTTCACATGAAACTAAAGGACTTAATGTTTGCCCTGCTGGATTTGGGGCTTGCTTTTGTCCCAATCCTTCATACCCTCCTGTTTGTAACTTTTGGAATAAAAATGTTTATATTGTGCCATTGCATCTTACAAGTGTTTAATTTTGTTTTCATTTGTATAGGAGCTTGCAGATAAGGTTTGCCTTATATCTGGGAGGAGACTTGGGACTTAAACTTTTCAGAAATCCTGAAACTGTTAGGACTTTGGCAACTCTTGCAGATAAACTAAATGCCTTTTGTATAAAGGGATGTGCATGAGCCTTTGTGGGACCAAGGACAGAATGTTATGTTCTTAATGTAATATAATGTTGATAGATTTAATGCTGATTCCTAAGGATTGTTAAACCTGTGTTATAATGTTCAAGTTGTGAAATGCTAAGAATAAGCATGCCTTTGTATCCAGAGGCTGGTTTAAAGAAATATGTCTGGTTACCAAGTTGACAAAGGGTGGATTGTTATGGTTGATACAGTGTGTCAACTTGAGAAGTTTAGAAGTTTAACTGAGAGACTCAGCAGGGGGCCAGGATCCCTACTTTGTAAATATCCTCACCCTGTGCAAGAGGAGGGCACAGAGATTTTGTGAGTCCTACACCTGCCCTGGGCAGAGGGGGAGTGTACAATATAAGGGAGGAGTCAAGAGGCTTGTTCTGACCCTTTTTTCCTCTGGCTGCTGTCTTAAAGTGTTACTCCAGTGCCATGCCACCCTGCCTTGGAGCCAGCTGATTATGGACTGAAACCTCCACAAACAGTGAGCTAAATAAGCCTTTCCTTCCTTCATTTTGGGTATCGGATGTTTTGTCCCAGCAACAAGAGAAAATTAACCAAGACAAGGAGATTGACCTGTGGATCTTTTTGTTTAGATCCTTCTCTAGTTTTGGTACCAGGATAATGCTTGCATCCAGGAATGAGTTAGGGAGTATTTCTTCCTTTTCAATTTCATTGAAGAGTTTGAGGAGTAATGGCATTAAATACTCCCTAAATTTCTTGTAGAACTCATCAGTGAGTACTTCAGGACCTGAACTTTTCTTTGTGCATAAGTTTTTAATTACATTTTCAGTCTGCTTAACTGACATTGGGTTTTTATATCTTCTTGATTCAACCTGAGTAATTCATACGTATCTAGGGATCTGTCTATTTCTTCTGTGTTTTCCACCCTGTTAAAGATGCTTGAAGTAAGTATAGATGATCTTCTGAATTTTCATAGAATCCACAGTGATTTCACCCTTTTTATTCCTAATTCAATGAATTGAATCTTTTCATTCCTTTATTTCATAAGGTTGGCTAAGGGTTTGTCTTATCAATTTTATTTTATCTTTAAAAAACAACTCTTTGATTCATTAATTCTTTTTATGTTATTTTCTTAGTCTCAACTGCATTAATTTCTGCTCTCATCTTTATAATTTCCTTCCTTTGCATAGGTTTTGGACTTGACTTGCTCTTCTTTTTCTAGAAGCTTGAGGTTCAACATTAGGTTGTTTATTTGAGCTCATATTGTTTTCCTGATATGAGAATTCACTGGTATATATTTCCCTCTTAGTACTGCTTTCATTGCATCCCATAAGTTCCAGGATGTTGTTTCGGCATTTTCATTTAATTGGAGATACTGTTTAATTTCTTCTTTAATTTCATTTGTGACCATTTGTTGTTCTAGAGGGTGTTATCTAATATCCATGTGTTTATGGAGCTTTTTCGGGTTCTTTTGCCATTAATTTTCAATTTCATTGCACTATGGTCGAATAATATGCCTAGGATAGTTTCAATTCCTTTGCATTTACATAAGCATGTTCTATAAACTTGTGCATGATATATTTTAGAGTACATCTCATGTGCACCTGAGAAGAATATGTATTCTGATGTAGTTGATTGGAACACTGTAAACATGTCCTACACCCATTTGTTCACAGGTATGGTTCATTTCTTCTTTTTTTTTTAAGATAGTAAAATCCAACAGAACATAATAGAACGAAGTCAATCAAAACAAAGCAGTAGAACTGGTACAGAACTTCAAAGAAAGATACTAGGAAAACAATAGCTACCATAGTATATCTTGTTATTTTCAGAATAGTTGTCCATTCCATCAGGTATAGTAAAATCAAACCAAAAACAAAACAGAGTAAAACCAATCAAAACAGAATATGAAATAAAGCAAAAAAAATTAATCAGAATAAAGCAAAACAATGAGAACAATATTGGGCCTCGAAGACAAGATAGAAGGGAATCCCCCATATTTGCTACAATGCATACTGTCATCTTCCCAAGAGATGCTCAGACTGCCGGCTCCAGGCCAGGAAAGCAGGCCAGTTGTCTTCTGGTTGGAACCTCTCTGGCTAACGTGGCAGGTTCTCAGGAGGCACATCTCTTTCTCTTCCTGGAGTCTGAGCTGGTCATGCACACTCACCAGGAAGGCAGGCTAGTTGTCTTCTGGTTGGAACCTCCCTGACCCAATGTTTTTTGTTTGTTTTTTGTTTGTTTGTTTGTTTGTTTGTTTGTTTTGTGGCACTGGGGATCTAACTCACAACCTCACGTCTGCCAGACAGGCACTTAAACCACTGAGCCAAATTCCCGGCATGGTTCACTTCTGATATTTCTTTGCCGATTTTTTGCCTGGTTGACCCATCTAATTGTCACAGTGGGGTATTGAGGTCATCTACTAGAATTGTATTAGTGTTTATTTGAGTTTTCACATCCAGTAATATTTGAAGGTTTTTTTGTTTTTGTTTTTGTTTTTTTGCAGCACCAGGGATTGAACTCACAACCTCGCGCCTGTCAGACAGGCACTTAAGTCACTGAGCCAAACTCCCGGCCCTGGTTGTTTTTGAGGCAGGGTCGCACTGTGTAGCTCAGGCTGGGCTTGCACTTGCATTGTAGCCCAAGGCAGCCTCAAACTCACAACGCTCCTCCTACCTCAGCCTCCAGAGTGCTGGGATTAAGAGGTTTTTTTAATATTTGATTTATATAGGTGGGTGTTTCTATACAGGGTGCATACATATTTATGATTGTTATCTCTTAAAGTTTCCTCCTAACAAGCATGTAGTAACCTTCTTTATCTCTTTATCAGTCTTGTTTTGAAATTCACATTATCTGCAAATAAATATCTACCTTTGCTTTTCTCTGGGTTTCCATCCTTTGACTTCCAGTCTATGATTTTCTTTTTGAGTTAAATCAGTTTCTTATATACAGCATATTGCTGGATCTTGTTTCTTGATCCATTATAGAAGTCTGTTTCTTTTGATTGGTGAACTGAGACCATTTACATTGATGCTAATAACAGATATGTATGGCTTGTGCTTACCATATTATTTTCTGTCATTTGTTCTCTGTTCTCCCCCTCTATTTAATTGCTTGCTCTGCCTGGTTGTTTCTTCCTATTAGTGTTCTTAGAATTGTGGTCATTTTTATCTCTTTCCAGGATACACTTTCCAATACAGAGTTGATTTTGTGGTCATGAATTTAGTCAGTTGTTCTTTGTATAGTAAGTAACATATTTCTCCATTAATTGTGGAAGATAGTTTTCCAGTGTACATCAATTTGGGTTGGAAGTTGTTTTCTTTTGAGGCTTGCAATACTTCACTCCAAAGTCTTCTTGACTTGAGGATTTGTGTTGAGAAGTCTGCTGTGATTCTGATGGACTTTCCCTTATAGGTGATCTGTTTCTTTTCTCTAACAGCTTTTGATATTCTGCTCTTGTGCTGAATTTCTGGGATCTTTATTATGATGTGCCTTAGTCTAGATTTGTTTTGATCATGGTTAATTGGAGTCCCAATGTCTCACTTATCTGTATGCCAGATTCTTTTTCCATGCCTGGGAAGTTTTCTTCTATTACTTCTGCAAATATTCTTTTTATGTCCTTTGTGCTGACTCCTGCTTCTTCATTGATGCCAATCAATATTATATTGTTCTTCTTTGCATCATCTTGAAGCTGTTGAAGAGGTTTTTTTTTCTGATCACTTGTTATTTTCAGGAGACATTTCCTTTTGTGACTGCTGGCCATAATCCTGTCTTCAAGGTCTGACAGTCTATCTTATTTTTCATTCATGCAGTTTTAAATATTTTCAATGGAATTTTAAATTTCCTGGATATCTGTTTGAATCTGTTTCATACTTTCCTTTTCTTTTCTATGTTGGGCATCAATGGTCTCCATAATTTTCCTATACTCCTTTATTTTTTGTATATGTCTACTCTAGATTTGCTGAGCAAGTCCTTCAGTAGGGCCATCATTTCTTTTTTAACCTGAAAGATTATCTCTGAACTGATTTTTTCTATAGACTCAAGGATTTGTTTCCTTACTTCTATTGCAATCATTTCAGAAATTTCAAGTATGTGTCTTACATTTTCCTCTATCTCATTGTCTCCTGGACTTCTGGGTGGGCTGAAGGGCTGGGGATGCATTTTGTTTCTGTGTCTTGTCATTTTCTATTTTTTAAACTTTTATTTTGCTTTCTGTGTGGATTTTTTTATGTTTTTATAATAAATAGCTTTATTACTAGTATCAAGGCCTCCCTAGGAAGTGTATCTTCTTCAGGGATGTCTTTTATGTGTAGGAGTATGGTGCATTGATAACTGGTGGTCAACTTGTAATGCCAGTTGAACTGAATCAGTGTGGTGCTGAGTGTAGATGGCCCACCTGAGGATTGTTGCCAGCATAAAAAGTAGACCTAGAGAAGAGGAGTGTTGTTGTTTGATGCTGTTGGTTATCCTGTTGCTATGAGTTCTCCTGGAGGAGATTGTTGAGCTTCTTTCCTGATATGAACTTGGCTGTCTCATTGTCAGAGGAGCTTGGGACCTTGTTGTCACTGAGAATGGCTATCATTTTCTATGTGGGACTTCTGGTCCTTACTTTGAGCATTACTTCCTGGTTCCAGTGCAGAACACTCAGCCTGTTGGCACAGATCCTTCATCCCACTAGCACAGACTTTCTAGATTCCACCACTGACCCTGGGGCCTTCCAAGTACAGATCCATGAAACAGACTTGCATAAGTCATTGTCATGGGCTCAAGGTTTTCAGATGAACTCATGCAGAATATTGCCATGGGATCCAGACCCTTGGCTGAATTCTCTTGGTCTTTAGTGTGTAGACAGATTTCCTGCACTTTCTTTGTATTTGACTTCTTGGGTGATCATTATAAATAATACTCTAAATTACGTGTCCTGTATTATCCTGTTCTCCTCGTAACCCCTGACTATAACAAGGAGGTTCTTGGTTTTTTAGTCTATCTCAAGATCCTACCTTCCCAATTTGTTAGGAGTGAGATGTTGGTGTCTATTTGGCTTAGTCCCCAGTCCTTTGGCAGTGAATGTGGTGAAGGTTATTATCCCAGAGCTTCCCAGTATTATTATACAGGGGAGAACAACTGATTACAGCAGATCTGACATCCTAGCTAAAGTAGTACATTTAGCAATAACAATAGCATCAAGCACAAATTAGAAGGTGACTAACCATGGTGATTATTAATTTGGTGCCTTTAACCATAGGAGCAAGATCTGCAGTCATATAATGCCACTCTTATCATAAATTGAGAGCTTGTTTACAAAGTGTTTCTCCTTGGTATAGTAGTTTAAGCTGTGGCAAAGAAATTTAAGAGGGATAGTGGAGAAAACAGAGATAAATGAAGAAAAATAAATTAGAAGCAAGGTTGGAGAGAAAGAATGATCATGTAAGCTTTATGAAACTAGAGAAGAGGGTAGAAGAGAAAGAATGAAAGAGCAAGCAAGAGATTATTGAAGATAACCAGAAAGATCAGAGAGAATATTCAGTCATATGAAAATATGATTAAATCAAGGGAGATAACTGAGGAAAGAGAAAAAGAGGATAAATAAATTAGAACAAAAATATAGGTAAAAGACCTTCAAAATGGAAAAGGAAACAAGCCAGCAAAGAAAAAAGAAAAATACAATGATATATAATAAAACATAAAATTCCTCTAGTGTCAACTGAGACCCCAAAACTACTGGGTAACACTGCTGTTCCTGAAGTAGAGTTTGTACTGGATGTGGGGCTGATCTTGACCTCTACATGTGGGGAATCAGGGCCAAAGTCTTCAGCCAATACTATCTGTATGTCCCTTGGTGGCCCACCCACTCTTTATTCTGTTTTTCTCTGCATCTCTTTCCCACTTTCTATGCCACTCTCAGACAGATACAGGAGGATACTCCCAATCCTGCATACAGTTGGCTCCTCCTGGTCCTTGCACAGCCTCTCTTCCACTGGCAAGTCTCTATCCTTTCAGGTTCCTTCTTGCAGGGTGGGGTGAGATTCTGTTATGTGGGTTGAACCTCTGCTCCCACAAGTGCCTCCAAGGCTGCTCAGTCCTCATTCTTACTCCTCTCCTGACTGAGGAGTTCTAATCTCTCTTCTCATTGCTGCAGGGGTATAATTCTGCTTAAATACCTTAAGTTACTAGTACCAGGGCAGGAGAGGTTATGCTGTTCCAATCTGTGCTTCACCAATACATCCACTGCCACTGCCACCCACCTGCACTGTAGTCCGTAACCTCTTGTCCAGTGAAGTGGGGTGCTGTGGGTTGACTTTCTGCTGCTTCCACTGGTATGGAGACAGCCCCACTCTACTCAGTCCCACAGTGCAAGGCTGTTTAAGTCCCTGCATCCCTCTAGCCACAGGTCATGGGAAGGGTCGTGCTGTTCCATTCACTATGTGTCCCTGTAGTCTTTATTTAATCTTGTCCCTAGAGGTTCTAGTTAGTGCTCTGGTGCACAAAAGGAAAAGAAAGAAAAGAAAAAAGAAAAGAGAAGAGAAGAGAAGAAAAGAAAAGAAAAACCTGGTGGATCCTCAGAGAGGGAGCAGTTCACTCACTTCTGCATATGCCAACAGAATTTACTACTGGGCTGTAGCATTCTCTGTTTGGAGGACAGTAAAAGAGGCAGAAGACTTTATATTCCAATTCTATCCTGTGTGACTTGACTTATCCACACTATTTTAGTCTATTTTTTTTTCTTTTTCTTCTTTTAAACTTCCTAGTATGGTAGTTCTGTTCCACTCACAGGCAGGTGACCTACCAGCAGCCCTATGGGCTGGATAGACATTTTATTAAACCCTGTGCAGAGTCATTACAATACATGTCTTGCTGGATATGTGACTTGCTCCCCTTGTGGAGTACATCAGGATGTCCTTAGTGGATATCACCATTTCAAGCAGATGATTGGAATAATCTATAAGACTGTATTGATGAGTTATAAAAGAGTTCAATGGTTCATAGCTGAGCCCACCATTACAAGGTAAACAAGTGGCCTGTGAATTATACTTTTAATGATTTGGGACGTAACTGAATTTTTTCTAACAATGCCCCTGAGGCCTCTCTACAGACACTAGTAAGAGCCCTATTAAGTAGCAGTCCTATCCTGAGGACCAACAACCATAGATATCAAGATGGCTATTTTCAAATACAGGATGATTATACATGGTTAACCCTCACTATAGGACATCTTAGTAGAAAGGCCCCCTTATGTTGGGAACAAAAGCATCATTCCTATTCTTATTGGTCTAACTGTACTAAATGCTTGGTATGGATACTTCCTGAACAATGTATATACACAATAACTTTACGGGCTGAAGACTAGTTTGCAACAAACTGGTTTAATTGCCCTGGAGTTAGATGGGAAGCCTCCAGTGGTACTCATAGGTCTTATGGAACCAATATGTGGCCCTGGCTACCCCCAGATAGACAGGAAGATGCACACTGGGATTTGTGTGGTTACAAGGCAGGAGTATCAAAGTATTGCCAAACCTCCAAACTTACCCCACCTATAGCATCAATGATCTAGAAGTGTGTTTTACTGGTGTGATCATTTGGACTTTATCTTTAACCCTTCCCTAAGGTTAGAAGACATCATGCAACATATCAAGGCCTTAGAAACTAACTATACTCAATGGGCCTTAACTGATACTGCATTGATCTCTTTCTCCTGAAAGAAGAAGTAAAATTAATGAAGCCAGTGGTCCTCCAAAATCAGATGGCATTAGACATTCTAACAGCAGCCCAGGAAGGCACTTGTGCTCTTGAAAAAGACTTAAAGCTATACAGCTATCCAAGATAAGAATGCCTGGTGCCTATTAAGGTCCTTTAGATAGACACCCCTGGAGTATCTCCGACTACTGGTCACAACTACGACCCTCTTCAGCCAGAAGCAGCCAGAACAGTCTTCACCCCTTGCCCCCTCCTGGCAGTTAGGGGTACTTCTTCAGAGCTGGGAATGCTATATAAATAGCTAAGTTATTTAGAAATATTGTACAGCAGTCAGACAGGACTGAGGCCTTGAAAGTTCAGAGCAGCAGACGACTGTGGTAGGAGGTGTGTTCACTGAAGACCAGGCTTCAGAAAAAAAGAAGAACTACTCATATACTTTCCCTGAAGATGAACAGTAATGACTGGTATTCTAAATAGGCATCAATCACCTTGGGGTGAAGGATTAAACCACATTAACCCACCCCTTCCTAGAAAGTCTTTGTCAACCCCATGTGCACTTGCTACATGCCTTGCTTCCACATTTGATCCTCATTTAATTGATATTACCTAAGCAACTATACTGGCTGCAACCTTACTGGTTTGTCATAGTCTCACATTCATTCTATGATTTTCCAATTGGACCAATATTTCCTATGTAACTATGCTTGTAATCTTATTGATCAATTATAGTCCCACTTTAAACTCACATGGTTTTGCTCTATAAAACTTAGTGGTTTTACTGTATAAAACTTCCTTGAGAGGTGGGGTTCCAGGCAACCCACTTTCTTGGTCCCCTTCTTTCCCTCTTTGACAGAAGCATTCTTTCTCTCAATAAATTCTTCCTACTCTTAAAAAAATCAAATGCTATCATACTTATATGACATCATATAAAACATAAGATTGTGAGATTACAATAAATGAATGAAAAAATACATCATGCAATAATTACTAAAGAAAAATGGTTGGTGGCATTACTATTAAGCAAAAATACTATATGGAGAAATAAGCACTACTAAGAGTAAAGAGTTTCTCCTAATCACAAAATATTTACTAGAATTATATAACATTTCTAAATTTATATGCATATAGCAGCCTCAAAATATGTAGACCGAAACTTAGCTAAACAAATGAATCACATTACTATAACTATCCCAGTAATTGATAGAACAAAGAATTTTATACAGAACAATACCAGTGTCCCAATAGTCAAATTTAGAATTCTAAACTCTATGCTTTTTCAAATACACAAAGAAAATGTATAAACAGAATATATAGTGGATTACAAAACAAATCTGAACAAATTTTAAAGGATAAAAAAATACACAGAGCATATCCCCTAGTTATAATGCAATTAAGTGAAAAATCAATAACAAAAAAGAAAATAGAGCAAATTGTGAAATGGTGGAAAAACTAATAAATATTCATTTAACCAATAGTTCCAAGAACAAAGTAAAATGTGAATTATAGAATATTTTTATTTAAACAATAACAAAAATACTACATATCAAAACTTGTGGAATACATGAAAGTAGTACCAAATAAGAAACTTATTTTTAAAAATTTATAATCTAACAAATCATTTCAAGAAGTTATAATACACTCAAAAAATTAACTGTAAATAAATTTGAAGGGATTAAAATGTAAATTATTAGCATAAATTGATAAAATAGAAAACAAACATGATTTTGAATGAAACATAAAAGTCACAAAATAATATATTCCATAATAATACTTATATAAAAATTAAAACAAAAATAACCACATTATACAAGTTGTCCAGGAAAACCAAATAATTTGAAATATAAAGGAAAATGAATGTCTTAAAACAGAAATGGGACCCAAGCACCGGCTTGCCTAAGGAAAGAAGATGGGGTTGTTACACACTCTAGAAGGTAGAGTTCAATCAGATATGTAAACAAATACTAAAGATTAACCATAATGCAAAAGTATTAAGCACCTGAAAGTCACAAGCACAAGGGAATTTTATTCCCCTGAACATGCGGCTCTCTGCAGATCTCTCTTGAGCTCACTAGGAAATTTGGGACAGCAGAAAATCATAGAAATTCCTCAGATGCGGGATTAGAAGAGAGGAATACCCACAGCTGTACATCAGGTACCAAGTCTCACCTAATTTCCTCACCATTAAAAGACAAAAACAGTTGTTACTCTGATACCAAAAACACCAAAGACATATTAGGAAAGCAAACAAAGAAGCATAATTTTCATATAAAGAGCCATAGAAATTCTTAATACAATATCAAAAAATTGAGCCCAGTGAAACATAAATAGGGTAATTCATTATGACCAAATGAATTTTATCTTACCAATACAAGTTGTTCAACTTTTTAAAATCAATATAATTCACCACAGAAACTAAAGAAGAAAATTTATATAATTGCAGTAGATACAGAAGCATTCAATAAAATTTAAAATCCATTTATGATGTCTTAAAAAGCAAGAAAAACTCTCAGAGAACTAGAAGTAAAAAGGAACCTCTCAACCCAATAAGTACATCTGTAAAAACTTATAGCTATCATCACACTTTATGGTAAAAGTTTGAATATTGCTTGCTAAGATGAGCAAGATGAAGATATTGTTCTCAAATCTCCTGCTTAACATTGTACTGAAATTTCTAGATAGAATCAGAAGACAAGAAGCAAAATTTGAAGGAAAAAGACTGACACTCCATTTATAAAAGACATGATTGTCAAAAATAGCAAAATCCTAAGAGGATCTTTAGAAAACTACTACTAATAAGTGAGCTTTGCAAGATTATAGGTTACAATGTCATGTGCAAAAATTACTTGTAGTTCTTTATACTACCAGTATAACAGTTCTTAAAGTTATCACTTGGAAAACTATGAAAACTAAGGTACAAATATAAGAAAATGAATTCCAGATGTGTACATTAGAAATTACTGGGGGGAGATATCACATAACTTCTCAGTTAATGGAAAGATACACCATGTCAATGAATTGGAAGTCAATATTATTAATATCCTACAAAATAAACCTTAGACTCAATAGAAATTCACTCAAAATGCTATAGGATTAGTTGGGTGTGGTGGTGCACACCTGTAATCCCAGTACTCAGGCGTGGGAGGGGACGAGGCGGGAGGGCCACCATGAGTTCAAGGACGGGTTGGATTACATAGTAAGTTCAAGGCCAGCCTACGCTAAAAAGTGAGACACTGTCTCAAAAAAGAAAACAAAAGAGCAGGCCCAGTGTGGACACATGCCAATAAGCAAAACAAGCCAGTGACAGCAGGTTTGGCATGGCACACAGCGGCAGGCAGGACCAGAAGTGTGCAAAAGTCCAAAGTAGCAGTGAAGATATGAGCCAGCAGTTGGTAAGTTAGATGAACAGGCATTGTGCTCTGGCACACAGACATGCAGAACTGAAGCAGGCAGGCAGAGCCAACATTCTGTATCAAAGGGCTGGGGGAGAACTCCAGCAGCGGAAGACCAGTCCCAGCCCCCAAAACCAGAGGCCAAAATCAGCCCCCATGCCCAGCACAAATTCTACCGCAAACTTGGCCAGAGTACATAGCATAGAACTGTGGACACCAAAAGAATTTTACTATTTTTCTTTTTGTTTGTTTGTTTGATTGGTTTTCATTTTTCTGTCTGGTTGGGTTTTTTGTTTTCCTTTTTTCACTATTTAGGTTTCTTACCTTCCATTTTGTTTTCTTCTATTCATCTTCTTTCTCACTTTCCTCAGTTATCTCTGTTGAATTTATGATATTTTCATGTGCGTGAACATAAACTTTCTGGTTCACTTTAATACTTTTCTTTCTCTTTCATTCTTTCTTTCCTGTGTTCTCCAGTTTCTCAAAACTTGGGTGATCATCCTTTGCCCTTTAGCCTAACTTCTACTAAATTCAACCGTATTCCTCTCTCTATCTTTTCCCCTATCTCTCTTAAATTCCCACCACCACAACAGGGTAAAATCACTCTGCAAGGAGAAAAATCATTGCATATAAGTTTCTTATATGTTAGATTTTATTATGTAACTGTAGAATTTGCTCCTGTGCTTAAAGGCATCAAGTTAATAGTTACCACAATTTGTCAGTAGCTAGACTGTGCTTGATACTATTATTATTGCATCAGGTTATAGGGATCATACCTACTATAATCTATTTTTCCCTTGTATGACAATAGTGTGATTCTCTGGGGCCATCACCATCACACAGCCCAGTACCAAAGGACTAGGTGCTGAGCCAAATAGATAGCAACTTCTCATCCTTAATAAATTGGCAAGGTAGGTTCTTGGGACAGATCCAAAGACCAAAAACCACCTACATCTAGAAGACATCCCTGAGCATCAGACATTTCCTAGGGAAGCCTTGATACCAGTGATAAAGCTTTCTAGCAAAAGAAATCTATAAGCATCAGCAGAGAAAACAAAATAAAATAGAAAATGACAGGACACAGAAATAAAATGCAACCCCAGACCTCCAGCCCATCCAGGACAACCCCACAGTACAATGAGATAGAGGAAATCAGTATCCACCCACTGGAACTTTCTGAAATGATAGCAGCAGAAGAGAAAAAAACTAATGGAAAAGGCTATAGAAAAAATAACCTCTCAGATTCAAAATAAGGAGTGGGGCAAAATAATAATAATAATAATAATAACCTCTCAGATAAAAAAGAAAAAGAAAAAAGAAATGATGATGAAAGTGAAAGACATTAGAGCAGACACAGATTTTTAAAAAAATAGAAGAGCTTAGGTAAATAATGAGAAACCATAAATGCCCAACACAGGAAGAAATGGAATCCATGAAAAGATTCAAGCAGTAATCCAGGGGATTAAAAATGCCATTGAAAGTAACACAACAGATTCAACAAAGGTGAAGATAGAATATCATATCTAGAAGGCAGAATTGTGTGCCTAAAAACCACAAAAAGAAAAATACATTTTTTTCAAATCCATTTCATTTCAAGGATGAAAAGAAAAAGAAGAAGAAGAAGGAAAACTACAATAAAATTTCAAAACACATCAATCAGGGGATAATAATGGTACATACATTGTGCATTGTCATCCCCAAATCACTCATCCAGAGCACAAGACACCTGCATTCAATTGTCTGAATAACAAATGAAAGATATTTTAAAAATAAGAAGACACCATGAAAAATTAATCCAACAACTGCAATATGTAGCAAAGAAAAAACAAAAGATTGATTGGAGTCAAAGAAAAGCTGGAGATAGTGCAAATGCCATAAAAAACCTCTTCATATAAGTAATGGCAGAAAATTTCCCAAACACTGATAAAGAATTTGACATACAAATAACTGAAGCATATAAAACTCCAAATGGCCATGACCAAAATAAATCTACACCAAGGCATATAATAATCAAGAATTCATAAATTCAGCATAAGAACAGAATATTAAAAGCTGT
>RJWM01025246.1:0-29603 GCA_004363535.1 Dasyprocta punctata | reverse complement strand
AAGCTGCGTAAGTGTCCCCCGATTGTTTAGAGCGGCCTAGGTTGAGCTGTGGTGCTCATAGGTTAGGTGCATCTAATGTTCCTTTGTGTTTCTTTTCTTTTGTATTTTTTTTGGGGGGGATTTGTTTTTGTTTTTTTTTCTAAGACAGGCTGTCGCTACATAATGCAGATTGGCCTCAAACTCACAGCAATCCTCCTGCTTCAGCCTCCCAAGTGGCAAGAATACAGGCATGTGCCACCGCACCTGGCCCAAATGTATTTTTTGACTTGTAATTTCTGTACCCTGTTATTGTAACCCCAAATATTGAGTATGGTAATCCAAGTACTATAATCCTTTTTTTAGTCTTCCTCACAATCCAAGAAATTATAATTCCACTGAGATGTTATTGGAATCCTGGCAAGTTAATTCCAATCTACCACCTCCAGTGCAACCCACGGCGAGAGGAAAGACTCTGAGACATATTCAAGGTTAAGGGCAGCCAAGGGGTCCTGAGTCCAATCCTGCTGTGGACATGCAGACAAAGGCCTTGATCCTAGGTCCCTCCCAGAATATATTAACTAGTGAAGCAAGGGGGTGGCCTGAGGATGAGTGACAGTGAGGATGGTGGGAACTACGTGAGTAACTTGAGCTGGCTAGCAAGGGAGTGAGAAAAGTATCTCTGCAAAATGCAGATAAAGATATGCAGGGGGATCAATTTGCACAACCCAATCAAGATAGCAAGTGGATTGTTTTAGGAGGCTGCTGCTTCAGTTTCTGATATGCAAACTTTATGCCCTGGGAACTCATAGCCTCTTCCTTGAGGTTCATCCCCAGTCAACATTCCTGGAGCTCACTGGCTCTACCATCCCGCTGTGCTTTATATATTTTATAAAGGTCACTATGGGAGGAAACAGGACACCGTCTGATGGCTTTAAAGACTACATACCAGTACCTGCTTCTGATATGTAAACTTTTATGCCCTGGGGACTCACAGCCTCTTTCTCGAGGCTCATATCCAGTTGACATTCCTGGAGCTCATGGGCTCTGCCATCCCACTGTGCCTGTATATCTTACAGAGATCACTATGGGAGGAAACAGGACACTGTCGGATGGCTTTAGACATTACGTACCAGTATCTCGGCTAGACTTATTTGCAATGCTTAGGGTCAATTGAAGAGAAAAGGAAGTACCATAGTCAGCTCTGTATATATCAACATAAGGAAGTAAGTCTCAATATAATCAAAGTTGCAGCAATTGTTCTGCGTTCAAGGGGACCTGCTCAAGTTGTCTCCCACACCCTGTGATGGGTTTGTCAGAATGTGACCCCACTGTCAATCATGGACACCCGCACAAGCAGGTAATGATGTCTCCACCAGGGTGGCGCGGTTAGAGGTCATTTTCTGGTTCCATGCTGTCCCACTGTGATCAGGGAGCACAGGCTGCTGTGTGGTGTGGGGGACGCGGTCGAGATGCCTGGCCAACCCTCTGAGTTCGTCCCTTCCTGCCCTTGACCTTGCAGGGGAGACCATGAACCCACACAACGCAAGCCAGAACTGCTCGTTCACGGGCGTGGACAACCTGATGAAGATCGTGCAGATGGCCGTGCACATCCCCACCTTCCTCTTGGGCCTGCTCCTCAACCTGCTGGCCATCCGAGGCTTCAGCGGCTTCCTGAAGAAGAAGTGGCCCGGCTACGTGGCCACCTCCATCTACATGATCAACCTGGCCGTCTTTGACCTGCTGCTCGTGCTGTCACTGCCGTTCAAGATGGTCCTGCCACAAATGCAGCAGCCGTCGCCCGTCTTCTGCACGCTGGTCGAGTGCCTCTACTTCATCAGCATGTACGGCAGTGTCTTCACCATCTGCTGCATCAGCCTGGACAGGTTCCTGGCCATCCGCTACCCGCTGCTGATCGGCCACCTCCGGTCCCCCCGCAAGACCCTGGGGACCTGCTGTGTCATCTGGGTGTTGGTGTGGACCGGGAGCATCCCCGTCTACAGCTTCCACGGGAAGGTGGAGAACTACAGGTGCTTCCACAACATGTCCGACGGCACCTGGAGCGCCAGGGTCTTCTTCCCGCTCCAGGTGTTCGGCTTCCTCCTGCCCATGGCCATCATGGGCTTCTGCTCCGCCAGGAGCATCCACATCCTGCTCGGCCTTCGGGACCGCAGCCACCGAGCCTGCATCTGGACCATCGCGGCCAGCCTGATGGTCTTCGTGGTCTCCTTCCTGCCGGTCCACCTGGCTTTCTGCCTGCAGTTCCTGGTGAGGAACGGCTTTATTGTGGAGTGCAGAGCCAGGCAGGGCATCAGCCTCTTCCTGCAGTTGTCCATGTGTTTCTCCAATGTCAACTGCTGCCTGGATGTTTTCTGCTACTACTTTGTCATCAAAGAATTCCGCGCGGACATCACGGCCCGCCGCCTGTCCCAGGTGCAGCTGGTCCGACAGGACACCATGATTACCAGGGGCTGAGCCAAGCAGACAGTCCCACCCCGTGTCCCTCAGAGGCGTCCTGATCCAGCTGATGTCCTTCCCCTTCCATGCCCAGGAGCACCATCTTTGCTCTTTGTACCCCAAAGCCTTTCCACACCGTCCAGCTGGATGCACATCACCCAGCACTCGGGCTTTGCTGGAGGACCCGAGGGCCGGGCAGGTTCTCCATTTCTAAGTCCAACAAAGTAGGAAGCAGAAGGGTTGGAAAGAATGCACCTGAAAAAGGCTGTTTCTCCACTCTGCCATCCTGTTTGATTAGAAGACTCTGGAAAGGTGGAGGGAGGAGTTAGGGAGGTCCCGTTTCCCTCAGACAGGCTCAGCAGGAGGCCAACCCCTGCCATGGCCAGGACACAGAGAGGCCTCGGGCCGGGCCATGGGGAAGCGCTGGGCACTCATGGGCCAGGGGACAGAGTGGAAAGGCATTAGCGATGCCCTGGAGCTGCCAGGGGCCAGGAAGGGGCCGGGGCTGCAAGTGGACAGCCACTCTCCCCCTGCGCCTGAAGGGTCTTGAGGGGGGTGTTGGTGCTGGCCCATGGCTCCGGCCTTGACCGCGCTCAGCTTCCTGGCTTGGGCGGAGTGGGAAGTTGTTCCTTAGCCCTGGCACAGAGATGGAGAGAAAGAATCCATCTTGATCAGGAGCAGCTATAGCAGAATGAAGGAAGGGTTGGGCCTGCTCCCCTGGGTCCCGTCGGGCAGCTGGCACTGGTGGCATTGCCCAGGTAGCTGTCCCTGTCAGGTAGCTGGCAGGGAGGAAGGTGGTGAGCTTGAGACAGACAGGCAGCAGGGGGCTCCAGAGGTTCCGGGAGGGGCACTGTTTCTATCCATCCGATGACTCCCCGATGACTCCCCGAGTGAAGGGATTGGAGGGATAAACTGCGGGCTGGTTCACGAGAGTGGGGCAAGGAGAAATCAGTGAGACAGTATAACAGGAGGAAAAGCAACAGAGACCGACCTGGAGGATGAGCAGCTTTGGGGGGTCCTGGAGGTGGGGCAGCCATGGCGGGAGACAGGGCCACCCGGATAAAACCTAGGACCCACATCTGGGGGCGGGACGGGGGAGCAGGAGCTGCCCAGGCTTGGAGCCATGCAGGGAGTGGGGACGGGGTGGGGACGGATGGGGCGGGCAGGAAGGGGCAGGAGAAGGGCTGCTTCCGGGCACACCCCCTCCCCAAGCTGAGAGCCACTGAGGGCCTCTGAGCGTCCAGCAGCGCTGTGGGTGGCCGACAGGGAAGGGAAGGGAGAAGGTGGCACGATGTGGAGAAGTAGGTTTGGAGGAGCCACAGACAGGCCCAGGACCAGGGCTCCAGGGACCGGCAGCCCCAGCCAGAGCTCTGCAGCCCCGGTGGTGAGGAGGCTCCGCCTGGGCGGCCATGCAAACCCCAACACGCTGTCCCTGCCTGTGGGCTGCACTGGCCCATGGCCACACTGGACAGAGACACGGCTGTGTGGCTCTGAGAAAGCCACCTTGTCCCAGAGAACAGAGGACCCTGACAGCAGAAACCTCAAAATAGGGAGCAAGTCTGGAGCCATCAACAGCGAAAGAAACTGAAAGTACTTGGTGTTTGGTGGAGTCGGGCAGCTTGAGCCGGACGTGGTGACCACGGACCCCCAGGCCCACCTCAGAGTAGTGTGGTCCCTTCCCCTCTTTCTCCCCAGGGGGACTCCTGGCCTGAGGGGCTGTGGAAGGGACTCGGGGTCAGCATTTAGGGTGCGTGGCTGCTCTGCAGGAAGGTGGGGACCCTGGGGCTTAGCCACAGTGGGCCCACAGCCAGCAGTTGGCTCCGCAGTGCACCACTGGGCAGAAGGTCAGGCAGGGTTAGGGGCAGGGTTGGGGTCGGGGTTGGGGCCACATCAGAGGGCCCACCCTGCAGCAGATGCCAGTCAGGAGGCGGGGAAGCCGGAACCTAGTCATGAAGAGCTGAAATCCCTGATTGATACAGCCACGGGGTGGGGGTGGGGGGTCGGAGCTGTCCTGTGACCATAAACACCACCCCATTTGTCCTCCCAGCCTGGAAAACCCCGAGGGGCGCCTGCCTGCTGTATGCACATCCGTGGAACTGGCACAATCACTGCAAAAACAATATGGCTAATCTGATTGAACTCAATAAACAGATTTGCACTGCACAGTGTGAGCTTGGCCTGGGCTGCACTTTCCCGCTCCGGAGAAGAGCTGCCTGCGGGCGATCCTGGTGCTTCCGGTGGCCGGGATACAGTGCGTGAAGCTACCCTTGCCCGTCTGGAGCGGGTTAGAGCTGAGCTTCCCTCTGACGCCGCCTGGGGGTGTCTGGGGGGCGCGGGGCCCTTGGTGGTGGGCGCAACCTGCTGGCTCCTGGCCCAGGCCGCCCTTTTCTCCGGAGGCCCGAGGCCCGAGGTCCGTCTCCCAGTTCTGAACGCAGCACTTATACCCTGGCTGCTAGGGCTCCCCTGGGACACCCTCCCTCCTCAGGAGTCCTTTGCTGTGAACCCGCGAGGCACTGACCGGTTCCCGGGGTCCTCGAGGCGGATTTGGCTCGGGGTGGGGGTGGGGAGGCCGGGCCGGAACTCACGCAGCGCTGCCTTTGTCCGCTGTGTCTCCTGACTCCTCCTCCCGGACCCTTCGGAGCCGAGAAAGTCACTGTCCTAATGCCACGTCGTGGGCTTGGGATACCGAGAACACACACGTGTGAAATTTCACCCTTGTCGCAAGTTCTCACAAAGCGACGGTCATCGTGGAGATGCTTCAGACGGCTGAGGGGATTGAAAAGGGTTTCGCCCGGGATCCGGGAGGAGGAAACTGGGGGAGCTGCCCTCCCGGGTGTGGGGAGAGTGAGGTCACCAGGCAGGGAGGGAGCTGCCCCCCATCAAGAGCACCTGCACGGGACCCCACTGTCCCGTCCTCCACGCACCCCGAGGACGCAGTGAGCACCCGGCTCTGAGAGGAGGACGGCGACGCAACAGCCTCCGCATCAGTGCTGTTCGGGGCGGGCTCGGAACCAGTCCGCTCACTTCGCCCCTCTGGCTCGGCTCTGGCACTCTGAGCCCGGGACAGAGCCGGGACAGAATCGTGGGGGACACGCCGTGGGGGACACTCCGCGGGATGGGGACTTCAGAGCAGGGAGTGGGGGCCCGGAACTGGGAGCTGAGGGACACAACACACGTCTCGCCCTATTCAGCCCGAGCGTCCCGTGCAGTGAGGCGGGTGGGTCTCCAGCTGTGAGCCGAGGTCTGGGGGACGCAGTATCAGAGGCACCGTCGTTTCAAAGGGACCTCGGGGGAGGGGCTGTGAGTTCACCTTGGTGACTCAGCCGGAGCCTTCGTTCTGGGGCTGCGCGTGGAGGGCACAAACACGCGCCTCTACAAGAGCAGCAGTCACGCGTAGGCCCAGTGAGGGAGCCCTGCGAAGGGTGTGGCCTCTGCGAGCCGCTCTGCACCGGGGAGGCTCAGGACTGTGTGCCTGCGAGCGCACACGCACACACACACGTGCACCCCCACACACCATACACACACTACACACACACCGTGCACACACACTGTATGCACACACCATACACACACACGCACACGTGCTCCCATACACACCATAACACACTGTACACACACGCTGTGCACACACACTGTATGCACACACCATACACACACACAATACACACACACACGCACACGTGCACCCACACATACCATGCACACACCATACACATACACTGTACACACACACCATACACACCCCATACACACACACGCATACATGCATGCACACACACCATACACATGCACACGTGCACCCACACACACCATACACACGCTATAAACACACACCATATGCACACACTGTACACACACATCATACACACATACCCCATACACACACCATACACACACAACGTACACATACATAAACACACACACACCATACACGCAAGTACACGTGCACGCACACACACCATACACACACACTGTACACACATATAACACACACACACCCTGAACACACACGTCATACACACACACTGTACACACACACCATACACACACAAGCACGCACACACACACACACTATACACACACCGTACACACAGACACTGTACACACACACACCATACGCACAATACACATATACACCATACACACATACACCATACACACACATCGTAAACACACCGTACATACACAAAATACACACATACACCATACACATATACACCATACACACACACCATACACACACATACCATACACACACACAATACACATATACATCATACAAACATACACCATACACACATACCATAAGCACACATCATAAACACACCGTACACACACAAAATACACACATACGCCATACACACACCATACACACACCATACACATACACATCATATACACACACAAGCACACATGCACGCACACACACCATACACACACAATACACATATATACCATACACACACGCAGAATCACACACCATACACACACCATACACACATGCACACACTCCATATACACCATACACACACACACACACCATATACGCACACACACCATACACACATGCACACACTCATCAGACACACACATACCATATACACACACACACCATACACACACACCATACACGCACATACACCATACACACACACGTCATGCACATGCAAGCTTGGTTCTCTCCCCTTCTAACCATGTCTCACAGGACCTCGGGAAGGATGGGCAGGACGGGACCAGATCCGGCTAAGCCCAGACGATCCAGTTCTGGCCAATTCTCAGACGCTGAATTTCAGAGCCACTGAACCTGGCTTAGAGAAAACAGAGAAGTTGCTGACCCCTGAGATCAAGGTGTAGGCCCTAGGGGAAGGTGGGGCTCCCCTGAAGGGCTAAGGGGTGACCTACAAGCCAGGGACCCTGGCTGGGTAAGGCCGGCTCCAGAGGCCTGGCTTTAGGGCAGGGCATGTTTGGGAGTGCTCCGGGTAGCACCTGGTAGCAGGGAGACCTCCCGTCCCCAAGGTGGACTGTATTGCGGGACGCTGGGTTCCTCAGCGGCCACCTCCGGCAGCAGAAGTCAGCTGCACTTTCCCCGCCGTTCTCCTCAGTCGTTGGTGCCAGCCCAGTGGTGGCAGGAGTCAGAAGTGACCTGCGGTGCAGACGCTGAACCGGGGTCGGGCCCCGGAAATGCTCACAGAAGGGAACCGAGTAGGCACATGCAGTGACAGTCATGTTCCTTGAGTAGTGAAGGATCCTGAGGCAGTGACATCTACACATGAGGACAAATGGAGCCGAATCTGGTTGATTAGTAGAGCCGCAAAGCGTTCCTGCTCCCTCCCTGGGGTTGTACACTGCCAAGACTCCCATTTGCAGCAGGCGTCTTAGCCTGCTCGGAGTTGGCCATGACTTAAAGAACAGAAATCTGCTTCTCAGTCACAGCAGGTGGAGAGCCTCGCTCAGGGGCCCTGTGGCTCCATTCCCGGTGGGGCTGTCTCGGTGGCTGGCAGGTGGCTGCCCTGCTGTGGGGAACCACCCAGATGACTCCCCTTGACTCTCCTTGAAAAGAGGAGCAACTGTCTCCATTTTGGATAAACTTGGCCCTATCTCCATGTATTGATAGGTACAGAGCTGGCTGGGCTATTTCTTTGTCCATTCAATTGGCTTTAAGCAATGTAAGGGGGCTGGCTGAGGAGCTGATGTGTAATCTCTAAAGCAGAGTGACAGGTCGGTGTTACCCCACCATGACTCCCCAAATACATGGCTGAGTCTGGTGAGACGGAGAGCCATGCTCTGCGCTGTCAGCTGGGACTGAGCCTCGAGAAAGTGGCTGTGACTTCCCAGGGCAGAAAGGATTGTACATCAGAGCGAAAGCACCAACCCCAAATTATTAGCTACGACCTCAGCTGTTACACAGTTGCTCTCTCTGCATTTCCTGCCCTCTGCTTCTCGCAGAGGTGACCTCAGACCTCCTACCTAGCCCGGCTCTCAGCAGCCATGGCAATCACGGATTTCCCGACACTGTCACTGTCACTCATCCTGGAGCCGCTCCCCTTATGGAGAATTAATAAAACCCGGGTTGGGCTCTGGGTCATGGCCTTTGTTCCGGTGAGCCACCATCCTGGCTGGACTTAGGGCCCCTTGGCTCCCCACAACTGTATACATGTCTCAGTGTCTTTCTTCTCGCCATGGGTTGCACTGGAAGTGGTAGATTGGAATTAACTCACTAGAATTCCAATCACTTCTCCTTGGGATTACAAATAGAAACCTTCCCGGACTGAGCCGAGGATGGGAAAGGGTTCTTTATACCCCGCACCGTGTCCCCACAAGGCACAGAGGAAAGCAAGCTCTCCGGCGTCTCCTCATACAAAGACACTAATCCGATTAGTGCACGCCCCCGCTTGTGACCTGGGTTTCCTTAGCTGCCTTCTTAAAGCTCTGGAGGTTAGGGCCTCACCATATGGGTTTCGGTGGACACAATTCAGTCCGTAGCGCTTGACTTTTTTTTTCTGTGAGCTGCAGGAGAAGAAATACTGGGATTCCTTCATCTCCTCAAATCAAACGGAACAAATGTGGGCTCAGCTTCACTAAGATAGAGCAGCTCTGTGGCCTCTGGGGCTCCTCGAGTTCTAGCGGGGGTGTCCCCATTGCAGAAATGCCCCTTTGGGGTCCCAGGCCTGGTGCCCATTGCCAGGCCCTCTAGGGATGGTGTCTGGGTCACGCCTGGGTGTGAGGCTCCCGCCCGCTGGCCCTGAGCCCTCAGGGTCCTGTGGTCTCTCTGTCCTCCAAGGCTGGCCTCCTCAGGGACCACGTGAGCTCTGCCCTCCCCAGGCTGGGGTACGGAACCCTAACCCCTCTACTCTGGCCACCTTCCTTGGCCCAGCACCATGCTCCATTGCTTCCAAATCCTGCAATCTTTCTCCAACCAGCCTTTGGACGCCAAAGCCCAGCTTCCTCTGCGGGAAGAGAAGGAGAGGTGGAAACCGCCCAGTCCCGCT
Source organism: Dasyprocta punctata (assembly GCA_004363535.1). Lineage (NCBI taxonomy): Eukaryota > Metazoa > Chordata > Mammalia > Rodentia > Dasyproctidae > Dasyprocta > Dasyprocta punctata. The sequence goes on along the minus strand of RJWM01025246.1, from coordinate 20,181 downwards.
AATCCACAGTCCTGCTGCTGCTGGTCCCAGCGGGCAGAGCCTGCTGCTCTGCACAGAGGAGAGCAGGGGACCACAGGGCCAGTGCTGGCCTCTCTGGAGGGGATGGGACACCTTCAGGTTACAGGCTCATGGGCAATTGCTGTGTGCCCAGTCTGTGTAGGACAAGGAGGGCAGACAGCGGGCTGAGAGTCCCGGGAAGGGGAGAACAGGGCAAGGCACTAGCCCCGGCGCCTGCGATGGCCCTGGCTGCCTCCCCCAAGGTAGTTATTTAATAAACTTCAAAATAATTGCTACGCGCCAGGGCAGAGCAGTCTGATACACAAGGATAAAAATGTTCGGTGGAAGGGGCGTCCCTAGCTGTACCCCCACCTGTGTCCCCCTGCAGAGGGTTCTCCTGTCACCAGCTGCAATAACCTGCAAGTGTCAGCCAGCAGCCTGTGGTGTGAGGGGGACTATGGGGTCCTGGTTTGCAGCCACAGCCCCTAACCTGCCCACCCCGTTCTGCTCCCGGGAGGCCCTGGCTGGACCTGCCAAGCTGCTGCAGCAGCCTGGGTTCGGGGAAGGACAGGCGGGGACTTGCCCTGGGGAGCGGGGTGGGGAGGGAAGCCTGGGGCTTCCAGGAATCTAGCACAGAGTCCTGTTTTTGTCTCCTCTCCTCATTGAGTAAGACACGCAGGACCTCAGGCTTCATGCGGCCTGGGTGTGGGCCCGGGAAGGGCTCAGCCTGGGACTGAGCTGAGAGCAGCAAGTTCATTTTGAATCAATTCAGGCTTCTGAGGCAGCCATGGACGGCACAACCAAAAACCCTAAGGGCCCTCCAGAGCTGCTTTAGAAAGTGGCAAGAGCAACAGGATAAGTGTGTTTGAAGCAAGGGGAATTAACAGCAATGTGTCCTTTGCTGTAGTAAATTGTTTTTTTTTTTTCTTTTCTTTTTTTGTTTTGCAAAAGGAAAGTAAGAAACCAAAGCAAAACAATTTCACAACCAGCCAATGAGAGAGTAACAATCATCAGCACATTGCATATTATTATATTCACAGAAATTGTTTTGGATAAAAGATATAGACATGAAACATTATCTAGAAAATTATTAGCACAAGCCAGGCATGGTGGTGCATGCCTTTAATCCCAGCACTCGGGAGGCTGAGGTAGGAGGAGCGTTGTGAGTTCGAGGCCGGCTTGGGCTACAGTGCAAGCGCAAGGCCAGCCTGAGCTACACAGTGCGACCCTGCCTCAAAAAAACCAGGGCTGGGAGTTTGGCTCAGGGACTTAAGTGCCTGAGAGGTGCAAGGTTGTGAGTTCAATCCCCGGTGCTGAAAAAAAAAAAAGAAAATTATTAGCACAAAACTTTTGCCTCAGTGAATCAAGAGAAACCAGCTATATGACTATCTTTTTTGTTATGATTGCTCTATTGTTTTCAAATAAACATTTCGTATTAAAAATGAAATCTGAAGATGACCCTGTGAAAACTACCTTTCACTCAAAATTCTTTTTCTTTAACTGTCTTAACTAATTTTTTATATACATAGGTTTTGTTTCAGTTCGTCACATAAGTGCAACAATGCGATGGTTACGTATGTGTGACTTATTTAGTTCACTGAGAAGTATATTTTCAATACTCACCCATTTAAGAGTGAAAATGTCTATCATTGTTTTAGCTGAGTAGCATTCCATTATATAGAAATACCACATCTTTTTTATACATTCCTCAGTCGAGGGGCATTTAGGTTGTTTCCAAGATCTACCTATCATGGACTGAGCAGCTATAAACATAGGTGCACATACATCGCTGTGTAGGATGTTTTTAATTCTTTCAGGAAGATACCCAGAAGGGGAATAGCTGGGTCAAATGGAACCTTCAATCCTAGCTTTTTGAGGAATCTCCACACTGACTTCCACAGTGGTTGCACCAGCCTGCATTCCCACCAACAGTGGAGAAGGGTTCCTTTTTGCCCACAGTCCCTCCAGCATTTGTTATTGGTTGACTTCTTAATACTAGCCATTCTTTCTGGGGTGAGGTGGAATCTGAGTGTTACTTTCATTTGCATCTCTCAAATGGCCAGTGCTGTTGAACATTTTTTCATGTATTTATTTGCTATTTATACTTCTTCATCTGAGAAGTGTGTGTGCTCATCTCAGATGCCCATTTTTGGATTGGGTCTTTAAATCTTGGAGAACTGATTTTTTAAAATTCTTTATAGGTTTTTGATATTAATCCTGGCAAACATTTTCTCCCACAAACATTTTCTCCCACATTGTGGGTAGTGTCTTCACACTGTTGGTGGTTTCTCTTGCTGTGCAAAAGCTTTTCAGTAGGATGAGATCCCATTTGTTGATTCTTTGTGATAATTGCTGTGCAGTCTGGCTTTTATTCATAAAGTCTTTGCCTACACTAATGTCTTCAAGAGTTTTACTTACTCTATCTTCCAACATTTAATGATTCTGTTTTAATGTTGAGATCTTTAATCCATTTAGATTTTAACTTAGTACATGGTGAAAGACATGGGTCCAATCTTAATCTTCAGCATGTGGAAAGCCAGTTTTTCCAACACCATTTATTAAAAAGGCTATCTTTCTTTCAGTGAATGTGTTTGGAACCTTTGTCAAAGATAAGGTAGCTTAGTGTGTCTGGAGTTGTTGCTGGATCTTCTAATCTATTCCATTGATCCTCAGGTCTGTTTTTTTTTGTTTTGTTTTTGCCAGTACCATACTGCTTTTATCACAGTAACTTTATAGTATAATTTCAGGACAGGAATTGTAATGCCCCCTGTCTTGTCTTTGTTGCCCAGGATCGCCTTTGCTATTCTAGGTCTCTTGTTGTTCCACATGAATTTTAGGATTGTTTTCTCTAATTCTGTAAGATATGTTATTGGTATTTTGATTGGGATTGTATTGAATCTGTATAACAGCTTTAGAAGTATGGCCATTTTGACCATATTGATTCTTCCTACCCAAGAGCATGGGATATCTCTCCATCTTCTAATATCCTCTTCAATCTCCTTTTTCAAAGTACTATAGTTGTCAGTATAGAGGTCTTTTACATCTTTCATTAGATTGATTCCTAAATATTTCATTTTTTTGGATGCTATTGTAAAAAGGTATTGTTTCCCTAATTTCTCTCTCAGTGAGATTGTTATTCATATACAACAATGCTATTGATTTTTTAGTATTGACTTTGTAACCAGCTACATTGCTAAATCTGTTTATTAAATCTAGAAGTCTCAGTGGAATTTTTGGGATCTTCTAGGTAGAGTATTATGTCATCTGCAAATAATGCTAGTTTAACTTCTTCCTTTCCTATCTTTATTCCTTTTATTTCTTTCTCTTGTCTAATTGTTCTAACGTTTCCAGAACTATGTTGAATAAGAATGGAGGGAGTAGACATCCTTGTCTTGTTCCTGATTTTAGAGTGAAAGCGTTCATTATTTTGTCCATTTAGTATGATGTTAGCTATCGGTTTGTCATAGATAACTTTTATCAGATTGAGATAAAGACCATCTATTCCAATTTTCTGTAGCGCTTTTATCATGAATGGGTGCTGGACTTTATCAAAAGCTTTTTCTGCATCTATTGAGATAATCATATGATTTTTATCCTTGGCTCTGTTAATATGATATATTACATTTATGGATTTATGTATGTTGAACCATCCCTACATCCCTGGGATGAATCCCACTTGATCATGGTGTACAATCTTTTTGATGATTTGCTGCAGTCTATTTGCCAGTATCTTATTAAGAATTTTTGCATCAGTGTTCACTAGGGGGATTGGCCTGTAATTCTGTTTCTTTGTTGGATCCTTCTCTGGTTTTAGGATTAGAGTAATGCTTGCTTTCAAAAATGAATTTGGGAGTATTGCTTCCCTTTCAATTTCATTAAAGAGTTTGAGAAGTAGTGGTGTTAGGGCTTCACTAAATTTCTTGTAGAATTCAGCAGTGAATCCATCTGGGCCTGGGCCTTTCTTTGTTGATAAGTTTTTAATTACATCTTTAATTTCATTTATTGATATTGGGTTGTTTAGGATTTTTATACCATCTTGATTCAACTTTAGTAATTCATATGTATGTAGGAATCTGTCCATTTCTTCTATATTTTCCATCTTATTAGAATATAAGTTTTCAAAGTAGGTATAGATAATTTTCTGGATTTCTACAAGGTCTGTTGTGATTTCACCCTTTTCATTCCTAATTGCATGGATCTGAATCCTTTCCTTCCTTTTTTTGAGAAGGTTGGCCAAGGGTTTATCAGTTTTATTTAATCTTTCAAAGAACCAACTCTTCAATTCATTGATTCTTTGTATTGTTTTTTTAGTCTCCAGTGTGTTAATTTCTGCTCTGATCTTTATAATTTCCTCCCTTGTACGAGCTTTTGACTTAGCCTGCTCTTCTTTTTCTAGACGTTTGAGGTTCAACATTAAGTTGTTTATATGAGCTTATTCTGTTTTCCTGACATAGGTATTTACCGCTATAAATTTCCATTTTAAGACTGCTTTCATTGTGTCCCACAAGTTCTGGTATGTCATATTGTTATTGTCGTTCAACTGTAAAAACTGTCTAATTTCTTCAATTTCATCTGTGACCCATTGATTGTTCAGTAGTGTGCTATTTAATTTCCATGTGTTGATGAAGTTCTTGCGGTTTCCTTTGGCATGGAGTTCCAATTTCATTGCACTGTGGTCTGATAGTATGCATGGGATAATTTCAATTCCTTTACATTTACTTAAGCATGTTCTATGAACCAGTATATGGTCTAATTTGGACCATATATGTGCAGCTGAAAAGAATGTGTATTCTGATGTTGTAGGGTGGAACACTCTATAGCCACCTACTAAGTCCATTTGCTCAAAAGTTTGATTTAATTCTAATATTTCATTATTAATTTTTTTGTCTAGTTGATCTGTCTTTTTGTGACAGCGGGGTATTGATATCTCCCAATACAATTGTATTAAGGCTTATTTGATTTTCCATGTCCATTAATAATTGTTTTATATAACTGGGTGCACTAATATTTGTTGCATATATATTTATGATTGTTATCTCTTTGTCTTGCACTGTTCCCTTTACCAAGATATAGTGAACTTCTTTGTCTCTCTTAATCAGTCTTGGCTTAAAATTAACTTTATCTGCAAATAAAATAGCTACTCCTGCTTTTTTCTGGATTCCTGTTGCATGGAGTATTGCTTTCCAACCTTTGACTTTCAGTCTATGGCTTTATTTTTGAATTAAATATGTTTCTTGTATATAGCATATTGTTGGATCTTGCTTCTGGATTCTGCCCGTCTATGTCTTTTGACTGGCGAATTGACACCATTAACATTGATGGTTAAAACCGACACATATAACTTACCCTTATCATGTTGTTTTCCTATTATTGGCTCCCCCCACCTTTTTTTTCCTTTTTCCCTTTCCTCTAATTGTTTGCCTTTCCTGGTGGATTCTTTCTATTTGGGTTCGTGAAGCTGTAGTCCTTATCATCCCTTTCTAAAATGTCCTTCAGAACATTTTGGAGTGCTGGTTTAGTGGTCGTGAATTTCCTCAACTGTTCCTTATCATGGAAGTATTTTGTTTCTCCCTCTATTTTTTTTTTTTTTTTTTTGCGGCACCGGGGATTGAACTCACAACCTCACGCCTGTCAGGCGCTTAAGTCGCTCCAGCCCTGGTTTTTTTTTTTGAGGCAGAGTCGCACTGTGTAGCTCAGGCCGGTCTTGTGCTTGCGTTGTAGCCCAAGCCGGCCTCAAACTCACAACGCTCCACCTACCTCAGCCTCCCGAGTGCTGGGATTAAAGGCGTGCGCCACCACACCCGGCTTCTCCCTCTATTTTGAAAGATAATTTTGTGGGATAAATCAATCTGGGTTGAAAGTTGTTTTCTTTTGGAATTGAGGTATTTCACTCCAAGCTCTCCTTGACTTGAGAGTTTGTGCTGAGAAGTCCACTGTAATTCTGATGGGCTTTTCCTTTATAGGTGATTTGTTTCTTTTCCCTAACAGCTTTTAAAATTTTATTCTTGCGTTGAATTTCTGGACTATGATATGCCTGGAAGTAGATTCTTTTTTTTATCATTGCTAATTAGAGTTCTATATGCCTCACTTATTTGTATGCCAAATTCTTTTTCTCTACCAGGAAAGTTTCTGACACGATGTCTGTAAAGATGTTTTTAATGTCATTTGTAGTATCTCCTGCTTGTTCACTGACTCCAATTAATCTTAAGTTATTTTTCTTTGTCTCATCAAGCAGCTGCCGGATTGACTTCTCATGATCCCTTGCTAGTTTTGAGAACTCTTTCTTTTCCTGGTCACTAACTGCGAGCCTGTATTCAATATCTGAGATCCTGTCCTCACATTGGCCTAATCTGCTTCTAATACTTTCAATGGAGTTTTTATTCTCCTGAATAACTGCTTGAATCTGCTTTATGGAATCCATTTGCTTCCTATGTTGTCCTTCTGTAATTTTCTTAAGCTCATTTATTTTTTTGTCTGTATCTGCTCTAACATCACTAAGCACAGTGTATATTTTGGTAATCTCTGTGGTTATTTGAGAGATTATTTCTGATTTCATTTTTTCCAGAGCCTCATTCAATTGCTTTGTTGCCACTTCGGAGAAACCTGGTAGGGAGCTTTCAGATTTTCCAGGCTCACTGCCCCCTGGGTTTGCCTTTGGTGAGCTGAGTGTCTAAGGTTGTGTCCTGTTTAAGTATCTTCTCATTTCTTTTTTAGTTTAATTCCTAGAGTGATACCTATTAGTTGCCTGCAGTGGGTTGCTTTAATGGTGGTATTAAGGACTTCCAGGTGATGAGCATTTCCCGGAGATATCTTCCAGGTGTAACTGGTTCCTGGGTTCTGAGTCTATTGGAAAATCCTACCTTCTCGGTTTGTCAGAGATGAGAAACCACTGCTCACCTAGCCCAGTCCCTGGTTCCTTGGCACCGCACCCCAGGTCTCTTTGCAACCCCCAGTCAATCCCAGTCCTGGACCAGCAAGGCCAACAGCTATCCAGTTCAATCCAGTTAATTCTGGCTGCAGTGGCACCCATAGCACCAAACACAGCCAACAAAACAGTAAACGGAGCCAGCCCCTGATTTGCAACCCTCAACCATATAAACTGAATTTGTAACCATACAACAGAATGCAAAACAATCATACACAATATATAGGTCCACAATATTTCAATTCTGTCCTCAAGGACCCACAATGGATTAAAGAGAAGTGGGAAAAGAGAAAGAGACTTTAAGTAGGTTGGAGGACATAGATGGGTCCCACCAACTTAGGGAAACCGCTGCAGAAGACTGAGGGAAAAGAGAGCCAAAAGAGACAAAAAGGAGAACAGAATAAGACCACACTCAGAAGGAGGGCAGAAACCACACTCACATGAAAATAATAATAATAAACTAAACAAAACAAACAATAAAAAAAAAAAGAAAGAAAGAAAAAAAGAAGAATCCACTTCTAGGATTCTCTCTGAATTTACTAGTAGACAGCCTGTGGAGACAGTGACCCAAATCGTGGCACTGTATCCCCACAAGCCAGCAACTGTTTGTGGATGAAGTAGTAGACACCCTTAGCAGGCCTGCCCCAAGAACAGACTCGTTGGGCTTGCCACAGTCCAAGCAGTCTCCATTGGTCTGAGCCCAGCTAGGAGCCGCTGGGGGAAGCCAGCAACAGTTTCAGCCCCAGGCATATCCGGCCCGACTCCAGAATGGCTCCTGATACATCGCTCTCCCGCGGGAGGACCAAGCCCTCCGCACTCACCGCCAGCCAGCACAGTCCTCCGCGCCCGCCGCTCTCCTCCACTGAGGAATGGCTCCGCAGAGGTCCCAGGGTCGCCAGCCGCCGCCAACACCGCGACCGTGCACCGCCGGGCTCCAACAGCTCCCCTCGAGCAGTGAGTCCGGCTCCGGGCAAACGCTTTGCCAGCTACCGCCTTCTTCTTTGTTGAAGTTTTTCTTTTCACTCTCTCTGTGGGGTTTGATTCAGATTTCAAGCTCTTCCTGGGTCTAAGGACCCCATCTCCCTCCTTTTTGATTTTCTCAAGCTGGTGTGTTCCCGCGTCTAGACGCTGTCTCTCAGCGAGGCTGTTTTCCCTGCATCCTACTACTCCGCCATCTTCCCGGAAGGACCTAAATTGTTTTAAAACTTAACCATTCCTTATACTTTTTTAATCACACCCTCATACTCTGGGGTCCAGCTCTGCCCACAGGAAGTGACCTTGGACACAGCGTGACAAGCCCAGGAGGCCCCGTCACGTGCCTGCTGGCAGGGAGAGTGGTCAGGGGGGCGTGGCCGGGTGGCGGCAGCCAGGGACACGGGCCCAGGTGTGGGGTCTTCAGCGGAGTCAGACGGGGTCTCGGCCTGGAAGCGCTTTGAGCACTTTCCCAGGCAGGGGTGTCGCAGGCAGGAACAGCCATGCAGTGTTCACCGCTGCCTCCTGCAGCTGGATTCCAGGTCCTCGGCTTCTGGCGTGGCCCCCACCTCTGCCAGTGACCCCTGGACTTGCGCAGGAGCCTTGGCAGGCAGGCGTGCTGTCCACAGCTGATGGGCGTGGGCTGCGGTGGCTTCCTCAGTGGCCCAACCGATGCACCACGCCCGTGGTTGGTGAGTATGCAGGGGACTAGTTGGGACCACCGGTACTACTGAGAGGAGAGAGATGTTTGATCCAGGGACCAAACGCACACAGCACTTATGCAAGCTTTCTCCTGTTAGGGTACTTGGGCCCAGTTTAGTAATTAGTGAGGTTAAGAAAGTGTTATTCACCAAGCTGGGTGGGGCAGTGCTTGTCTATGATCCCAGCATTCAGGAGGCTGAGGCAGGAGGAACACCTCAAATTTGAGGCCAGCCTGGGCTACAAAGTGAGTTCAAGGCCAGCTAGGAGTATACAGAGAGACCCTGTCTCAAAAAACAAAAAAGAAAAACAGTCCTTCAAGCCAGAGAGAGAGAGAGAGAGAGACGGAGACGGAGAGGGAGAGGGAGAGGAAGAGGAAGAGGAAGAGGAAGAGGAAGAAGAGGAGGAGGAGGAGGGGGAGGAGGAGGAGGAAGAGGAAAGGCAGAGAGGTCAGAGTGGGTCAGGGAGCTGAAGGAACCAGAAGTCTGGCAGAGGCCTCTGTGCCCTGGGAGATCTGTGGTACCCGGTACAGAAGGAGCAGGGTGGGAGGCCAGACGCCAGCTGAGCCGGGCAGCCAGCGGAAGGTGCCAGTCCCGGCATGCGTGGCTGTCATGAGGGGGTTGTGTCCCATCACTTCTCGCCGCCACGTGTGACATTTGGGTTCTGGTCAGGTGGTCCAGGGCAGGGCCCAGCAGGACCCTGGGAAACTGAAGATTATTTGGTGCCCAGGAAACCAGGTTAGTGGAGGCCAAGTCTCCCCTATTGGGGTGAATGCTGGACTCCCCAAGACCGGAGCTGGCCGCGGCCTGGGATGGGAGGTGCGGCTAAGCAGGCTCTTTGGGGGCCTCAGAGGCAGCCTGGCTGAGAACGAGAAGGCTCCAGCGATGGGTCAGAGGCCAAGTCTGGCTCCAGCCTGACCACTGCGTGATCACAGCTGCCTGACTCCACAGCTTTAGACGGAAACGACAGCCCTGACTACAAAGCAATAGCACAGAATCTGCCTGACACACCAGCTGTTAGAATCCCAGAGAGCTTCGGAAAACAAAGAAGCGGCCGACTGCCCTCCACACGGACGCCAGAGTCTGAAACCAGCTCGGGCCACGGGTTCCCCCCCGCAGGAGCCTGTGGACCTCCGTGGGCGGTGGCTTCACATGCATGGAGCGATGTGCATAGGACTCACAGGAAACAATGCAGGGAAACGCGGCCGCTGGTCCAGCACTACAGACTTTAGGTATCGCATAATTAGGTCCACTGACAGGTTTAGTAACTATCATAGTTAGTGATAATCAGGAATGTCACTCTCAAGTGTCTGTAGCAGCTGCAGTGTGATATGAAAATTCTGTGGTATTGCCAGGCGTGGTGGCTCACGCCTGTAATCCCAGCACTCGGGAGGCTGACGCAGGAGGATTGTTGTAAGTTTGAGACCAACCTGGTCTACAAAGTGGGCTCAAAGCCAGCCTGAACTGCATAGTGAGACCTAGTCTCAAAAAGATCACACACACACACACACACACACACACACTCCATTATGCCAGTGTGGCCCAGCAGGGCCCCATCGACTTATGTTGGGGTTTACGGGCTTTGGCCAGCCTCTGCTGGAACACAGCCCTAAAGGGTAACGAGCCCTGGGTCTGTATAGCTAAACAGAGAGCCAAAGCAAATTCAGCCCAACCCTACCCCTGATCTCTGCGATACAGAGTAAGTGTCCCTTGCCCCGGTGTGCCGCGGGGATCCAAAACACAGTGACCCCTGAGATCAATCACCTTGAGTAGATGTAGGATCTTGGCCCACGCATTGTGCTCAACTCAAAGGCAGAAGCTTGGAGCCAGAATGGAAAGCGGCTAAGTCTGGGACCCCCACCCCCACGCATAAGCCATCCCTCGCCAGCACCACGGTTTGGGCTGCCAAGAGCTGTAAACTGGAACCTAGACCACCGCCGGCATCCCAGAGACCGAGCTTCAACAGCGACACCTTGTGACAGCGTGGAGAACTGTAGAGGGGGCTGGTGGGAGCCTCTCCTTCCCGGGTCAGCTAGCAGAGCTGACTTCCCCCTTGGGCCCTTTGGCTAAGGAAAACCCTGGGGCTTTTGAGTAATTTGGGGGCACCCTCCCCGCCCCAACGACACATAGACACTAAAGCAATGAGAAATTATTCCATAGGGAGTTGGGAAGAAAGCTGCTTCAGTGCGGTGGGCAGGCTAGATCCTAAGCGCAAACGCGTGGCTTGGACTTGACTTTATTCTCTTAAACAACGCTGAGGAAAGCGAGAGAGGAAAGCAGCCTCTCTGCAAGAGGCCGACATCGTGAATGCTCGTTCACAGCCAAGAATAATATAAAAAAGTAATCTGCATTCATTTAAACCACACTTCACCTCCACATTTTATGACATGTAAAAACTGAAGGAATCCTTTTGGTAAGGATATTTGTTTACAGGTGCCAGGAAATAATTCTTTAAAACCTGCCTTCACAGATTTTTCTTTTGCTTGGAGAAGGGAAATAAAGATGAACCAAAGGATATTTCCAGAAAAAATAATAAATAAAACTTTAATGAGGCCATGATTCAGTTCTTAGGTGTGTATACTTTTTAACATGCTAGGAGTTTAATAAAAAGCAAAATGCTTTTCCAATTGCAGTCTGCTTCAAAGGATTGCTCTGGCTCCCTTTTGTTGTGGTTAAAATTAGTTGAGAATTAATTATAATTTGAGAAAAAATACTACCCAATAAGAATGAATGTAAATGTCTAAAGCAAAGAAAAATGTAAATGTCTAAACTATTCTTTCACAGTGTGATGTATAATGAAAGAATGACCTTTGTAGACTGCCATATGCTGATAAAATGTCACAAGTAGTTAAAAAAAAGAAAGAAAGAAAGAAAGAAACGCGGGCTGGGGATATAGCTCAGCGGCACAGTGCCTGCCTGGCAAGCACAAGGTCCTGAGTTTAATTCCCGGTACCAAGAAAAAGAAAGAAAAAGGTGACCATTTAAAGATTGCACAAAGCCGGGCGTGGTGGTGCACGCCTTTAATCCCAACACTCGGGAGGCTGAGGTAGAAGGAGCGTTGTGATTTCAAGGCTGGTTTGGGCTACAATCTGAGTGCAAGGCTGACCTGAGCTACATAGTGCGACCCTGCCTCAAAAAACCAGGGCTGGGAGTTTGGCTCAGTGGCTTAAGTGCCTGTCTGGCAAGTGTGAGGCTATGAGTTCAATCCCCGGTGCCGCAAAAAATAAAAAATAAATAATGATTGCACAAATGACACGGTCATCTTGACAATACACATTTGTTATAAATTATCACTGTCCTAGGTCCCACTCCAGACGGTGACCTTACCTAACCTATAAAAGTTCTTGGGGGCCCCTCATTGCTAACCCGTAGTCTCTCCAGCCTCAGATTCTGCTAAAACAGCCGTCATCCCACAAACCGAGTTTGTTGATTCACAGAGCCAAAGAGTGAAATCCCAGACAGAAAGGTTAAAGGGGATGAGTCCTTTGGAAACAGAAAAGCAGCTCTAAGTGAGGGTCCAGGAGAGACCCCAGTGAGTGGAATGCCAGAGTGCTTTCTCTGTCCTGGTCTTGCATGGATAAACAGAGCTGAACTTGTCTAGTTGTCTAGTGACCACCTAGCACAGGTGGCTCCAGGGTGCTGGGTTCGCAGGAAACCAGTTTACCCTGCGTTTCTAAATTCCTCCAACTCCAGCCCAGAGGAGCTGTCAGCTACTGAGAAAAGCATTTTTATTTGCCCAGTCTCATTCCAACTTTTTATCCTTTTTCCTGGGTTTGCATTTACATCTCTAAGCTTAAGCAGCTGCGTGGTTGCCTTAGCTGGCTCTGTCTCTAACACCGCTTTGCTGTGACCCTGGATTCCGTTTGTCGCCTCCTCCTTCAGTTCCTCTCGCCTGCTGCTTCTCCCGTCACAGACTGCCGTCTCTTCCCGCGCTCTGACACCTGCTCTAAGCAGCGGCCACCACTGATCGGGGCCATGCTTCCCCCTAGAAACCAGAAGCGAAGCTGTTGTTCAAATGAACGGAGAGATGGCTGGGGATTTAGCTCAGTGGCACAAGCGCCTGCATGGCATGCGCAAGGTCGTGAGTTCGATCCCCAGTACCAAAACAAACAAAGGAACGGAGAGAGAAACACGCGTAGAGATATCCCCGGTGCCTCTGCTACTTGTAATGATACAGGCAGCTAAGTTAGATAGAAATTAATACACAGTCAGAGTGGGACAGGGCTCTCAAGGAACTGAGCAGAAAGATAAAGCCCTCAGAATTGTGTCTGGAGGCGCCTCTGAAGATAGAGATGCACTGGCCAGGTCCCTGGGCCTCCCCCAGGGGTAAACAGTAACTTGAGATTATACTGTAACCAGCACCACCTTGTCCAGCACGTCCAGATGGACTCCACTAGCCCGGGGCAGGGGGGACGACCAGAGCATCCAGACCCATCCCTGCCTCAAAATGCCTTTGTTCCTCCCATGTCCCCTTGCTACACGGTTTGCCTTCCCATTGGGTCAATTTTTTTTTTTTTTTTTGAGACAGGGTTTCACTATGTAGCCCAGGCTGGCCTCAAACTCCCAGGGTTTCTCCTGCCTCAGCCTCCTGAGTGCTGGGATTACAGGCATGCACCGCCCCAGCCAGTTTGGGTCCGTATTAGCTAAGCGGCTGTACTGTAATCCTGCAGGGTGACGGGGTCTGTCTGACCCACATTTTTTGCATTACCCCTGTCAGAGGGCCTGGGTGGCCGCCCCACTTGGGACTCCTCCTGGAAATCCAGGACCTGTTCTCTCCTTATTTCCAACGAGCCTCTCCTAACTTCCTGTGGTTGGTGACTTCATTCCTCGATATCATGGAACCACAGTCTTCCTACAGGTGACAGCGAGCGGCTTGAGAGTTATTTTCTCCCGTACAGAAATCAGCACAGTCAAGCGAGGCGCGGTGCCTAGCGCGGGAGCCGCCGTCTCCAGGCAGAGACCAGGGGGAGGGTGCGCTCCGCGCTGCTGTGCACCCTACCGTCAGCAAAGCCTCTCAAGGGGTCTGGCCTTGCGTCCGTGGTCCTTTTTGTAGAAAAGGAACTGGGGTGCTGGGGCTCGAAACATGACACCCCAAAATGAACCCAAGCCCCGCCCACCTGCCTTGCTCCTCCCTGCTTCTCCCTGCGCGGCGTAGGCGTGAGCTCGGCAGTCTGTACTCCGCCCTGGACAGCCTGGTGTCCCACACGGAGAGGAGCGAGGACCTCTGGTCGCTTCCGAGGGGTTTCACTGACGAAACCCCAGGTAGGCGGAGACCGCGGTCTGTGACGCCTGCGCAGGCCTGTCACACGCCGCCGCCCTCTGTTTCTATCCTAAGGAGAACCGCTTACAAACACTGTCTGGTCAGTGGGCCCAGGGGACGTTGTCCCAGCTCCTGTATATTCTCCAGTCCCTCTGGGTTCCCCTAAAAGCCATCAACCGTTCCCCTGAAAATTGCCTACATTCCCCACCCCACCCTGCAGAGACAGAGTAGACAATTTTGGACAGTGCTGAGTTCTGGGGTACCACATTCCTGGGGTACTGAGAGGGCTGATCAGACCCTGGGATACCTGTAGGGGCGATGACAGAGAATAACAAGACACAAAGAGACCAGCACTTGGGAGGCTGAGGCAGGAGGATCACCTTGAGTTCAAGGCCAGCCGGGGCTGCATAGTGAGACCCTGTCTCAAAACAAAACCAAACCTGCAGTGGGGGGGGGGGGTAGCACACATTTCATGAACCAGGAACTGCAGAAAGTGGGTGGATAAGGATTAAATTAATGAGGAACCAAATTTCCTCTAAACCCCAAAGCCTGCATTTTGACAACTGTCCCCAGCAGAGCCCTGGTGCCTCAGGAGTGCCGGGTCCTTAGCATCTGCCCATAGCCAGGGGGCAGCTGCCTTCCGTGTACCCCGTGTTCCTGAAGCAAGGTCTCACAGGCTCAGGATTGCGGGGCCCCCCATAATCTATCACATAGCCTGGTCCCCAACACTGCGATTCCCCCGTACTGCGGATGTATGGTGAAGGGGTCGTCTTTTCTCCTCATTCATCTGTCATTGTCAGTCTGTCCCAGTGAACCCTCAGAGGGTCCCCTCTCCCCGAAGGTGGCCGCACAGGAGCCCGGGGAGGGGCGGGGCGGGTGGAAGCGCAGGTAGGAAGACGTAGCTCAAAGGCAGCTGCTGCGCAGGTGTGGAGACAGCCTGTCCGGGTGCGGGCAGCACTGGCTTTCTGGTCCTGAACGTGACACCGTGCGACTTCTCCTTTCCCGATTCCTGGCGTTGGGCTCCTGGAGGCCCGGGAATTCCGTGCTGACAAGGGTCTTAGTGTGCTGCTGGCAAGAGGGAGGCGGGCAGCCCTGGGCACTTTGGGAGAGGGGCTGAATGAGTTGATCACCGGTGTCAATCATGTCATCTTGAGATCTCCTGAGAACCCCAAAAGGACGGCATCCAGGAGCTTCCAGACAGCCCAGCACCCAGCATTCTGCGGAATGGGGCTCCCCGTGTCTCTGCCTCTGCTGTCTGCAGTGTCCCCCGTGACCTCCTTTATTTACAATGAACCCGTGGACCCGAGGAAGTGCTCCGTGGGTGCCATGAGCCATTCTCCAAATGAACTGGCCTGAGGCAGGGCTGCGAAGCCCTGATTTACAGCCCATGGACGGGCGCGGGTGAGGCGGCCTGCAGCGTGCATTGGCAGGTGAGTGGGGCCGGTTCTGAGCTCTGTCTCCGCCCGCGGGATCAGATGCTGTCTCCTGCAGGCAGCATCAACATTGAGCAGGCTCCGGGTGCCGGGCTGGGGTCCCCTGTGCTGCATGGCTGTAGAGAGCCATGGAAGCTAGAGATTG
This sequence comes from Dasyprocta punctata, assembly GCA_004363535.1. NCBI lineage: Eukaryota > Metazoa > Chordata > Mammalia > Rodentia > Dasyproctidae > Dasyprocta > Dasyprocta punctata. The sequence goes on along the minus strand of RJWM01025246.1, from coordinate 4,751 downwards.
ATCACATGTGTGGGGCTAAAACACAGAGAGCTCAAAACAAACCACATAAACAAGCTGTTCCAGCTCTAAGAAGGCCAAGGGCCCAGGCCAGCCAGGAAAACAAGTTGCTAGGCAGCAGGGCTGAAATTGACAGGAGCCTATAGAGTCTGCTACAGTGGCTGAGCAGCTCCTTTCCTCCCAGCAGGAGGCTAAGGCTCCACCTGGCCCCAGCTTTGTCTCTTCTTTATTTTCTCATCCTCTCACGTGCTTCCCTGCCCCCACCCCACCCCCAACATCTAGAGCTGCAGCTGGTCGCCACACACTGCTGGGGTGAGTGGGGGCGTGACGACTTCCACACGGGAGCCCCGAAGTCTCCATGGAGGTCGCTGAATGAGTGCAGGGGAGCACTTCCTGCATGCTGGGCAACTCTTTGCCTGTGCCTCACGCTGGCCCTCCCACAGCACTGTCCTCCCGGGCTCCTCAAAATCCCTGCACCACCAGGAATGGCCCCCTGCCCCCAGAGCTCCCTCGGCTTCTTAATCATCTCACCCACACAGAGCTGAGGGCACCTGCTGACCGCCGGCCCTGGTCGTACCTCGGTCCCAGGACTCGCTCCAGACCGGGACACAACCTGGAGCTCAGCTCCTGGGCGCGACGGCCGCCTCGCTCCGTTCTGGCTTTGTGCAGGGTTCCCAGGCCGGGCGCTGCGTCACTGTTCCTAAGCTCAAATCGCCGCTCTAACACCCCAGCAATGTAGGAAGGGGTGGCTACGGCTCAGGAGAAGACTTCCGGTGACAGTGCCACGAGAAGGGCTCACAGCTGAGACGAGAGGGAGGTGACATGCCCGGGAAGCTGCCGGTGACCCGAATGGGGGCTCAGGGGCAATGATGGGAGAGAGGCCCAAGTGCAGGTGACAAGCTGAGATAAATGTTCTGAGAAATTCAAAGTGACAAGGAGTAGAATTTCCAGATTTACCTGTTAGTGACCTTGTTCAAAATTAAAACCAGGTCTCCGGGACCCAGTACACTAACTGCTCCACACAGCCTTTAAACAAACGCATGCACACCCCTGACAGTTTGTGGATTCAAGTTAGTTCTTCTCTTTTGGGAAAAATATTTCTTTTGCATCCTTTTATTTCTTTTTTTCCGTATGGGAGATTGAACCCAGTGTCTTCACAGAGCTGTATTCCCAGCCCGCTCTCTTTTTATTTTGAAACAAGGTCTCTCTAAGCTGCTCAATTGCACGGGCTGGGCTCAAACTTGTGAACCTCCTGCCTCAGCCTCCTGAGCGTTGGGATGACAAGCTCTACCACTTCCTCTGCGTCTTCTTCGTAGCCGAGTGGGAGGTGCCCCCATCTTTCCTTGAGCGGATTTGCTGTGTCCTCTGGCAGCTTGAGAAAGGCAGGCGTGGGTGGGTGGAGCAAATCCGGATGGGGAGCAGTTGGGTGGCATTTTTCCGGAGCAGCATCTGGGCCAGGGCCCCCGTTTCTCGTCACCAAAAAGCCAAAGGTGCCAGGCTAGAGACCCTTGCACCCAACTGTGCAGCCTGCTTCTTTCTGCCAGGAGGGACATGGCGGGGGGCGGGGGCGCCCAGGAGGGAAGCTGAAGCTATGCTGGTTGCTTGGCAACCCTGCAAGCAGCCCCTGGTCTCCTGGAACTGGCTCTAGCTGGTTTCTCTCGCAGGCAACAAAGAACCCTACTGTTAGCGAAGTGACAGTTCCTGCTCCAGGATGAGAAGGGCTGGCAGTGGGAGAGGGGGCGCAGGGGCTGGAGTGTGGGGGGACTCGGAGAGTCTCTGTTCCAGGGGTTGCGGCTGTAAGGCCAGACCTCTCCCACCCGGCTCAGGATGGCAGGGCTCAGCCTTCTGTGACAGTCTCCCCTCGATTCCTTGGAACCCCCCTGGTTAGGTCTTTTCTCCAGTGGAAACTCTGGCTGGCGCAGGGGGCTTCCCTTCCTGCAGTGGGGACTGGAGGGCCACGTGGCCAGCTTTTGGTACCCGACAGAAGCGAGGCGACCCTGGGGAAGGTGGAGGCAGGGATTCCGGAAGTTACTGGGCTGATGGAGAAAGGCATGCTGGGAGCTGGAGTCCTTGGGTCTTGACCCGCTAAGGACAAGCCATTGGTGGCAGAGAAGGTACAGGCTGTGATGCTGTTCTATTGGTCCACAAGGCCCCTGGTGTCTGTAGGTTGTGACCAGCACTAAAACTGGTCCCTTGGCCATTTTTGGGACAAGTTCTGTAGCTGGGGGACAAACCAGGCAATCTGGGCTTGTTCCTGTCTCAGAGGAGCCAAGAGGGGCCGACTGTGGCACCAAGAGGACCCATGGGGTAGAAGAACTCTAGGAGGGACTCAGGTGGCTTAGCGTGGGTCCCTTGGAGGACAGACTGGGACAGTGGGGCTCCCGGCACCTCCTTACCAGGACGGGTGAGCTGAGGGGTGGGGAAGGAGGTAGAGCCCACTCCAGGGCCTGTTTTGGAGCTGGCCGTGGCCGTGGTCAGTCTTGCAGGATGGGCTCTGGGAAGCCGCGTGCGTGTTCTCAGCCCTGCCTCTTGGGGGAGAAGAGTCTCCTTGGGCTCCCATCTCACTTTGGTTCACTCACAGGGCGTCCATTCCCTGGATGTGGGTGGATGGAGCATCTCACCCCCAAATCCCCAGAGAAGCCCCAGAGATAAGGGGCACACTGCCTGGACCCAAGGCCAGGGGCATCAGGGGTGCCCAGGCGAGGGTGGTCTATGTCCACACAGTTGGTCTCAGCAGCAGCCTCTCTAGGGGGCTCAGGTGGCCAAGATCAGAAGGATGAGCAAGGGGGTCCGCAGTGGTCCCTGGGAAGAGTCCGAAGGCGGGGCCGACAGCCTGGGCCAGGTGACACCAGAGGCTCCCTGTGGGGCCCGGGACCTCCTGGAGGCTCTCCTTGAAAGAAGAGCAGGTGTCCCTGCTGTGTATTGAGGCGCAGGGAGCTGGCCAGGATATTTCCATATCCCCTCCCTTGGCTTCCAGCAATGTGAATGCGTCTGGCCAGGTGCCCGCCCTGTAGCCCCCAGGTAGCGCACATGGGCAAGACCCGGAGACGCCTCGCTATCGGCTGAGATTGAGCTTTGAGAAGGAGGCAGTGACATCTCAGGGCGCGACGATTACACATGAAGACTAAAGCACTGGCCCCCAAACACTAGATACCGCCCCAATCCGTGACATGCAGATTACCCTGTCTGCATATCCTTCTCCCTGTGACCGCAGAGGTGACTGCAGGCCTCCTGCCTGGCCCAGCTCACGGCACTCGCGTGCTTCCTGCCTTTCTCTCAGTCACTCATCCCCGAGCCACTTCTCTCTTCACGAATTAACGGAACCCGGGGTCGGCAGTGGGTTGAGGCCTCCGTTGCGGTTAGCCATCATTCTAGCAGGATTTAGGACCCCCTGGCTCCCCGTAACTATAGATACGCCTTAGTGTCTATAGTGGACTGGAAGTGGTAGTTTGGAATCACTTGCTGGTATTCCAGTAACTTTTCTCTGGGATTACAGATGTGGGCTCCTCTGGACCGCGATGAGGTCTGGGAAGGGCTCTCATAGCTCCCCAGTCCTCCTCAGGGCCAGGTGAGAGGTGTCTGTACCAGGATCGTGGGGCGGCTCCAGGCGGGGTCATCTGCCTGGCTCTGTCCCTCCCTGTGGAATCTGGAGAGGTCCCGTGGGAGGCCTCAGCATGGAAGCCACGACCTTGTTTTCTTGCACGTAGCTCCGAGGTCCTGCGGCAGCGGAGGGGCTCAGTGGCGGCTGGGGACTCCAGCGTCACACGACCGGTCTGCGGTTTGCTGGGCGGGCACACAGCGTGGCCGGGGCTGTGTTCTCTGCAGGGACGCCCGGTCTCTCATTCGCTCTTTCCCGCTCCCTCCAGTGAGCAGGCGGGGTGAGATGCACGGCGATTTCTCCACAGCTGGGAAACTGAGGACACCCACTCATGCAGGGTTGGGGTAGAGGTCGTGGGTGGTGTCTTCGTGTCAGCGGCCTCTGGGGGGACATGGTGTGGGGTGCTGTCTCCTACTGTGTACCCCATCGCCCAGGAGACAGCAGCCTTCCCACGCTAGGACATCAAGGGCCCACTGAAGGCCTGGGGCTTGGCCTCAGTAGCCAAAATGCTGTCCTTTGCACCCTGTGTTTGGTGCAGTTCTGGTAAACCGAGTTTTATTACCAGTGACAAAAAGACGAAGTTGGAGAGGCTCAGCCCCTACTCAGCACAGCCTCGTCCCGGGGAGCCCTGGGGACAGTGGTTTCTTTGGTAACGGTGCACCAGACTTGGCAACTCCAGCCTGCTGGGGGTCTCCGGGCCAGCTGGGCAGGTTGTGTGAGCAGCTTTGCTTCCAAGGGGGTCTCTTAGGGTACAAAAGACCCTGGTGGGCCTGGGAGGTGTGTCAGGGCTCAGGATGACGCCGAGAGCAGGGGGCTCCCAGGACAGGATGCACCTGGCCCCCTCTGGCTCCACTTTTGCAAGGCCTCCAATCACCACTGCTCTGTCCCCTGCCCTGGACATTCCTGAGTACCTCGATTATCAGGTTTTCCCATCTCTTTCCAAACAGAAGAAAAGACTTTTGCTCCCCAGACTGGTTAGAGCCGCCCTATATCCCTGATTACACAGTGCTCTGTCAGACTTCTGTCGCCACTGCTTTGAACCACCCGGATCCTGAGCAGCCCACAGATGCCCCGGGGTGGGTTCACTCCGCCCCAGCCTCCTGCAGACACGGATCAGCCGCCAGCTGGGGCCGGGAAGCTGCAGAGTGAGCTCCCC